>CAIGRO010086983.1:0-10526 GCA_903798355.1 Fraxinus baroniana | reverse complement strand
TCAAAGCCTTGCCTTAGAGCAAGCAAAGTCTTGTCCCGAGCAAGCACTTCAAAGCCTGCCTTAGAGCAAGCATCTCAAAGCCTTGCCCCGAGCAAGCACATCAAAGTCTTGCCCCGAGCAAGCACATCAAAGTCTTGCCCCAAGCAAGCACCTCAAAGCCTTGTCTTAGAGCAAGGACATAAAAGCCTTGCCTCGAGCAAGCACCTTAAAGTCTTGCCCCGAGCAAGCACCTCAAAGCCTTGCCTTGGGGCAAGCACCTCAAAACCTACTAACGAGCACCAAAATCCCTACCATACCCGGGCAACAAATCTAGAGCTCTAGCTCGTAGTTCCATGAGATTGAATGAAATATTCCTCGGGTACGACACCTCGGGATATGATCGAATTATTCCTCGGGTTCAAAACTTTGTTGGTTAATATTAAGTTGCTCGGGGTCATAGCTTCAATTACCCCTTGGGTTCAAAACTTTGTTTGTTAATATTAAGTTGCTCTCGGGATCACAACTTTGTTTATTAAATTAAGCTGCTCGAGATCACATGTTTGATTCTCCTCGAGTTCGAAACTTTATTTTCTAAATTAAGCTGCTCGAGATCATACGCTTGATTCACCTCGAGTTCAAAACTTTATTTTCTAAATTAAGCTGTTCGAGATCACATGTTTGATTCTCCTCGAGTTCGAAACTTTATTTTCTAAATTAAGCTGCTTGAGATCATGTGCTTGATTCTCCTCGAGTTCGAAACTTTATTTTCTAAATTAAGCTGCTCAAGATCATACGCTTGATTCTCCTAGAGTTTGAAACTTTATTTTTTTAATTAAGTTGCTCGAGATCATGTGTTTGATTTTCCTCGAGCTCCAAGCTTCATTTTTTAAAATTAAGTAGCTCGAGATCATATATTTTCAAGGTCGTCACATTATCATCCTCTAGTTTAAAATTGTGAAGATCATACGATCGAATTTTACCATCCTCGAAATGCATACCTCGGGACAAACATCAAAATATTGTTCTATCTAACAAAAGCCTAATCGGGCAATACAAATGTTCAAATACATGGTCGAGCAAAACACTTGCAAAAACATTTCAAAATAAAGGTCCTAGTCTTCCTCATCATTCCTCGAGAGATTTTCAGCCTCATCCTCGGCACCGTCGTCCTCATCCTCGGCTCCGGTATGGTCAGATGATGAGAGCTCGAGCTCTTCGACAACCTCGGGTGTAGACGTCAACCCCTCGATGTCGAGATTGGGAAATTTGGAATGAAGATATGTCCAAACTTGTTTGAAGGCATAATCATACAATCCCAAGGCGTACTCCCCCCTCATCGCTCGGAACTCGTCGGACTGCTTAAAGTCCTCAATCGACTTGACTCGAGCCTCCTCCAGAGTGGCCTCCATCTTCTTCGTCCTCTGGTCGAGTTCCATTTTTACCTTATTTGCCTCGGCTCTAGACAGAGCAAGCTCATCGTTAGCTCGCTTAAGGGAGGCCTCGAGCTCTAAGTTCTCCTTCGACCGACGTCTATTCTCGGCCTCGAGCTCAAGAACGTTCTGGACCCTCCAATCGAGCTCTTCCTCAAGTGCAGCAACTTTGCCGGCCTCTTTCTCACCCTTCAAGGCCAAAGCTCAGGCAACAGTCAAAGCCTACACACGATGATACGTAGGTTAGTGGTTGGGATTTGAACATTGCATAAATTCCTAAAACTTAATACTACCTTCAATGTTAGAAACTCTACTGCCTTCACACCCTCGACCATGCTTATATCATCTCCCCCATACTTCTCAAGGAGCTCGGGATCGAGGGCACATTTCCCAGCCTCTGATGATGAAAGCCCACGATTTGGTATTGTGTCATCGAGGTCAACTACGAATGGGGTTGCTCCCGGGGAAGGAGCTCGAGGAGTCATTGTTCGGGGAACCTCAACCTGAGAAGCTCGAGGATCAGATGAGACCTCGGAGTGTTCCCCGGGCCTTCTCAGAGGGTGCTCGGTCGCCAGGTGCCGAGGACGTTTTTTGTTTTCTTACCAGGCTGTTTCACGGGAGCACCCTTTGGCTTCTTGTCCACGACTCGACGGAGGTCGGTGGGATCAAACACCATCTCGAGAACTGCAAGGCAAAATAAAACACAAGTCATTAGGTTGACGAGATAACATACTGTATGGTAAAATTAGGTAATAAAGATGCTCGCCCCTACCCTCGATGCCTTTGACATTGGCAAGATCGAGGACTTCATCCCCGAGGAGATCGTCCATGTTATACGACAGAGGCTTGAGCCCGACCAATCTCTGCCTATCTTTCTCTAACACCTTGAAATACGCCTGGCCCTCGTTAAAGCGTTCTGTGCTCGGGACTATCCACCGAAGACCGAATGGATGGTCGGGATCTTGGGAATGGATAAAAAAATATTTTGATTTCCATCATTTTAACGAGCTCAGCATTCTAGGAAGTTTGAACTCTCCTCGGGACGAAAAATATACAAAACAGTTGAAGCCCGGGAGGGACTTCAGTTTGAACGTCATTCTGAGCAGGTCTAACCTCGGGACAATTGATAAATATCTACAAGCTATAAAAAAGTACACCAGCATTCTCTACCCGTTCGGTACTAATTGCCCGGGACACATATCGTGCTCGGTCAGGAACTCGAGGAAGAATAGGTGAAGTGGCCACCTAAGTCCCCTCTTCAATGACTCCCTATAAACGGCTATCTCACCTCTCGAGCACTCAGTACGCTCTCCTCGGGGTTGGGACGTCTAACATCACACAGGGGCATCGGCCCAAACTCACGAGCTACCCCCACTACCTTATGTTCCTTATACCTACAGCTAAGCTCAGGGTAGGATATAGCAGGGTGACTATCAATAGGTACGGCCAAAGGAATTAAATGATGGTCAGTCTTGGGCATGGATCCTGAGGCTAAAGAGCTACTACTACTAGACATAATGGGCGAAATTAAACACTTAAATTAACTAAAGGGAACGAGCACTAACCTTAGACCCAAACCCGAGGTTGTCCGAGGAGTTTTCGAAGGATGGAAAATGTCAAATGAAGTGGGGCATGGGGGTATTTATAGAAGGCTGAGAAGCCTAAGAGACTCTCATTCCTAGCCCTCCATCACACGCCACGTGGCAGCCATCCAACCAGGGTAATCATTGGCTCGATCATCGAGGCTACGTGGCGCGTTCTCATTCACACATTTGGCCCTCAAGCCCGACCTATATTTTAATTATTGACCAAACCACCCTTAAGGCCGAACTCCCACGCTTCGCGAGCCAGGCAATCTGTTCCATAGGCCGATCACCTTTGCCGTCGAGGAGCATCACTCCTACCTGTTAAAGTGCGAATAAAACGTTCTTGCCAACCCGTGAAGGTGCATCACACCCCCAGAACCTCGAGAACGAGGCTCTGGCCTGCATGCACGGGGGCCAGTGATAATATATGTTAAGTGCCCGACCCGAGGAGTTTATGGCCAAGCATGTTCCCACTCATTTCCCTTCAAATAACTTAATCTCCTCAGGATAATGTCCTCGGCCTAGTAGACTCGAGGAAACAATTCGATCCTTCTGCACATCCCTCTAAACTACAAGGATATCCCACTTGTCATGCCTGGCTCCATCCCAAATGTACTCTACAATTAGAATCCCGTCTCTACCCAAACACCCAAGGAACGCCAGGTTATCTGAATCACAACTCCTAATTGCACTAGGAGTCATAAGTGCACCCAATGTTGCAATCCTACCAGGAGACTACCATGTATCCCTATAAATACATCACTCTCATCCATTATTGAGGTACGTTTTTACACACAATTTACAGCATATTTTCTCTCTCTATTTTCCTTGTCTGACTTAAGCATCGAAGGGGTGACGAGAACTAACCTCGACACCTTTGTTTCAGGTATTGGAGGATCTTGNATCTTGTTCGTGCTTGTTCTCAGTCGTCAAGCTCGGATTTCAACAGGTGCGATTTTTGGTAGCATTAAGAGGCAATCCAAAGTCTAAGCGGGAACTGATTTAATGCCCGTTTGGTAGAGATTAAAGTCAGATTAAAATTGAAAAATTAGTCGTTATTGTTGGTTTTTATTAGATGAGTGTGACTCAATAATGGCTATATTTTTAATTTTAATTGGATTTTAATCGGTATCAAACGAGCTTTTATTTTAGTGTGGAAAATGAAACGCGGTCTAAATTACTAGTTAAAATTCGTGTATTGTTATTTTTTATTTTACATTTTACATTTTATTATCATTACTAAGTCCCTGTTTGGTGCACATTTTGAGTCCAATAATGTATTTTTTTTTTATGTGATGAAGAATATGTGGTTGAAAAAGAAGGAAATATTATTGATGTGATGAAAAATATTTTTTTATTGAATAATGATGATTGAAAACGAGTAGAATAATGAAAATGAAAAAAATAATGTGAATATGTATTTTACTAATTGGTAAATAACTTAATTTATAATTACTTAATAACTTATTATTTTTAAAGCAATTCAGAACTACTATTTTCGAGGTCCAGTTACAATGCAAACTTGTGCATTTTAAAACTATTATCTATATAGTTAGGCATATTCTCAAGATTTTGTTTTTCGATTGAAATGATACAAACGATATTTTTTTGGGTAGAGATGATATATAGTAAAGTATTAAAATGTATTTGCATCCATGTACTGACTAAACAATAAAATCGATATCCAGAGTACTTTAATTATAGCATATTGATCCCTAATTTTGTAAACGTAGGCATAAGAAGTCAATAATGTTATAGTTTCTTAGTTCTCTCAATTTGAATTGCTTATTTATTATGACCGAGTCTAAGATATAAGTGTATGGTTGGATTTGCCGAACCAACACTTCATTATCCTTGCGACAAAGTCTGATGTGATATCATAATCGAATCAATTAAATGAATGGTATGATGAAGTCTTATCTCCATATAACTCTTCAACGGAGTTTATCTAGAAAGACCGCGATGTCCGGCCACTCGCAAATCTTGTGAGGTCATCAACACTGTCACGTAGATGGTTATGACATTGACTGCATAGGCTAATCAACAGCTACCACACAACTATATTCCCCTAGTTGTTGTTATTTCATTGATAATAGCAACGAAAGTTGTCCGTTGCTAAAATTTCGTCTCTATTACCTTATTTCCTATTACTATCAAGAAACACAAGTGTCGTGCTTAAAGCTCGGGTTTGATTGCGTTCGAGGTGTTGTCCTAGATCGAACTTCAGTCAAGTTCCTTGACATAGTAGGATTCGACTTTCGCAATATCAAACTTGTCCAACTTCAATAATAACACAGTTTTAGTAGGACTCTATTGTCCAGCTCTCACAAGACTCTCACCTTCAATGACTTAGGCTCCGTTTGACACACATTTTTCGTGAAAAAGTAGAATAAATCTGACCGTTAGCTACAGTACACAGGAGGACAATTTCTGCAAAATGGGAAGAAAAGTCTATGCCAAATTTGATGAAATGTCCAAAAAAACCCTCATATTTGGGAAAGTGACAGCAAGCATTATTGAAGGAGGGCAAAATGGTAATTGACAGAAACCTGCATGGCTCAGAGCTTCAGAATTTGTCTTCCATTTTACTGTAGCTAACGGTAGTAATTTGTCTACTTTTTCACGATTAATGTGCGTCAAACGAGCTCTTAAAGAGATAAGACATCAAGTGACTCAATCATATTCCTACAAGGATTGTCCCATTTATCTCTATAAATACTTAAAAAATTAAAGGTGTAGGTTTTTTTTGTAGCATCGATATGCATTAATAACGATCGACATTTTTAGTGCAGTTCACTTCATTAATATTAATTTACACAATAGTTTGCACCACTTTTCTGTTTTATAAGGTTGAACCCTAACCTTGAGGGCCCTCCACTGCCCTGTCCCTAAAACATCGTGGAGGAGGTAAATCGCGGGATGTGTCTCAACAGATCAGGGTACAGAGCTGTCATACTGGTGCCCACAAAGAGTCCAATTCTAAACTTTGTTAGAGGCGGGAATCGAACCCTCACACTGTAGCTGTCAGCTCAGTTGAGACTACCTCACTCATTTCCTTTACACCACTAAGCTATACCCCAGAAGGCCACTTTTCTATTTTATAATTTATGTTTGACATATAAATAATTGGATTAGACTAAACCAAAATCATTCAATATTTTTCCAATCGAACAATTTTTGTTTTCAAAATCTTAGAATATAAAAAATTAACATTATTTTGTACAATATAAAAATTTATTGTTAACCATAAAATTTACGGTGTCCAAGACATTCTACACGTTTTCACAATTTACATAACATTTTTTTTCTATTTTCCCACTCTTCACAATTTTTATTGTTATACAAATGGTTTTTATGTTTTTGAAATTTTTATGAATTTTAAAATAATCTATTATTTTTTAATTTCGTCGCTAAATTCGTAGGTAATTTAATGTCATTTGGTCAACAATTATGCTACGACTAGGCCGACTAATATTTCTTCTTGTCAATAAATGTATTGGGGAATTTTATCTCATCAAAGCTGACTAATAATTTGTTGGTCTGTAAATATTATGGAGCCAATACCCACCAAACAAGTTGGCCAAAAATAAGACCTTCGCCGACTTTTTCATTTGGTAGGCAAATGTGTCTCGTTTAGACCGACTACTATATTATATTAGTCAGCAAATGTGTATCATCTAGCCCGACTACTATATTATTTTGGTCGGTAAATGTTAAGGCGCCAAGTCCCCAACAAATATATGTGCCAAAAATAAGATATGCACCGACCCATTTAGTTGTGGTCGGCAAATGTATATAGTCTAGGCCTACTAGTAGTATTTTGTGGTGGGTAAAATACTGTTTTCGGTGCCTAATTTTATATTAGTATAGAAAAATTGGTCAACAAAAATGATTTTCATTGACTATTTCTATTTGGTCGGGGAAAACTGGTTGGCAAAAGTATCACCCACTAAAAAATCTCGTAGTCAGTAAAAACAATGTTTTTGCCGACTAAATTTCGGTTGGTTGGGAAAATCTGGTCGGTAAAGCCATTGTTTCTTGGAGTGTGAGGTGGGGATAAATTGAATTTTAACTGTCAAAATCTCCTCTCACGTAGATTGTTGTGCTTGTGTAATGTAGTTTAATGACTAAAAGAAACTGATATTTTTTATTTGGCTGGTAAAATTTTGATTCAGTCAAATCTCGTCACGTTATTTGTTGGTAAAAAATTTGTAAATTATGATGTGCATGTAACACTTTTTTTAAAAAAAAATTGTATGACCATGACTATTCTACAATTGTACCCAAAAGGCCAAAATAGCCTCCCTCTCTCTCTCTACCATTACCATCGCAACTCCTCTCTGTGATGTCGATTCCATCTTTACTCGTCATTATCACGGGCAGATTCAACGAGTTTCGTGTCTCCTTCTAAGGTGTCTATTCTTGGTGAGAAAAACTAAGTTCCGTCCAAGTAAGTTTCTTCTCATTTCTCCTTGTTCTACTTTTTGGTATTCTTCTTGTTAAAATTTTTGCAATAGTTTGTATTGTTGTTGCTGAGAATTATTGACATTATTTGGTCATTTTGGTTCATGTTTCATTGTTGATTGTTGCCTATCGAGTTGACATTAATTTAGATGTGCTTATATGTTATAAGAACTCTTTTTTCACAAGTTCATTGCCAATGCCCATTTTTTTCTGTTTTGACATTGCATTTGGACTGTAACACGTGTTTTCTGACATTTAAACATAAAATTGTTATGATTTCAAGTAAAGTTGTAATAATGTCATAATTAACATCATCATAGATGGATACATAATCAATGGACATAAATTTGGATAATATAATCCCCTCCACATTCTGATTTTAATCTCAAATTAAGTTAATAATTAATTTTAATTATATATTTTACAGGATCACAACCTTTTAATCTTTCATCATTTTTTTTTTTATCAAAATCTACTAAAATTTTAACGTTAATCTGCACTAAATAGTAAAAAAGTAAATAACAAACGTGAGGCGCAGTATGTAGGTACCAAGTTTTAGTAGGGCAAACTTTTGAAGATATGTATGATTCTTATTTCTCTATTTGTAAGAGGAAATATGCTCAAAGATTTTCGATTTGGTGATTTCTGAACTCAGTAAAACCCAACCATATCGAACCACAATCAATCAAAGGCTTAGTTGTGGGTCACTTTGGTTGCTCCCCTTTTGCTCCCACTTAGACGCAATCATTGTGATGAGTTTGCAATCACAAAGGAAAAGAAAACAACGGAGTAACTAGATTATACTCAAGAGCACAAAGGGGAAAATAATAGAAAGAGAACAGCCAAGTTTTCGACACACACGCCCCGTTCCAGTGACATCAATTTGGGTACCACAATTATAGGAGCCATCCAAGAAATAATCTTGGGCCATGAGCAACTCAATTCATTTTGTTGCTTCTAATGACCCACGTTATTTTTGGATCGAGCCATTCGATTGATGTGTTGATAATAATTTCATTCATCGGCCGAGCTTTATAAAATTTACTTCAAACCGTTAAACATCATTATTTGGAATTTATTGGATATTAAAATCCAACACTATTTTTTTTTATAATTTTATTATTTTACAAGATATATCTTGTGTGTTTCATATTATTTATTAACACAATCATTTTGTATGGTGAAAGTTGTGATTTGTCCACAAAAAGTTTATTATGTTGGCTTTCATAAGTTTCAACCCCCTTATCAAAAATCTGAGATCCGACATGCTCTTAGATAAAGCGATTTTGTGTTAAGATATTTGCGTTTGTTAAAAATTTCAACAATGTCTTTTGCAACTTGTGATTTTTTTACAATTTTAGAGTTTTCACGTAAATTTTTGTGTCATGATTATATTTGATATTTCTCAAATGAGGATATTGAAAAAAGTATTTGAAAATTGACACATATTTATAAGATGCGAAAGAATTCAGAGGTATGTTCAATTGAGACTTTTAAAATTTTTCAATTGGAGATTTTTTGTGGAATTCATTGTCTTTTATATATTTTTAAGGAATTAATGAAGTATTTCGTAGTCTTTTATAACTTTCATTTAAAAAAAATTTATAGAAATAAGTTGACTTTAATTTAAAAATAGAATTCACTTGAGTCCAACGTAACGGTGAGTAGTTCCTTAAAATTTATGATTGAAATGAGTTTAAAAAAAAAAAAAAAAAATTTAAAAAGTGGGCCGAACAAAAACTAAACAACGTAAAAAACTATCATTTCAATTAATCCAATTAGGCCTTGTTTGATTCTCTTTACTTTAACCTTTCAATCACACATTCTCAAAAAATACTATTCATAACATAATTTTTTTAAAATCAAAGGCCACCAACCTACTCCAACCTACTCTCTTTTCAAAAAATTGCGACCAACTATAGAAAATCAATCAAAATCCCTTTTTCACTCATGAAATACAGTAATAAAAACAAAATTAAAAAGCACGTGTCTATATTTTGTAGATGCAATTATGGACAAACCGACCCTTGTTAAAACAAAGAGTATGTTTGGTTTAAGTTTTATAAATATAAAAGTAGTTTTAATATTCAAACTTGCTCAAATAACTTGTTCTTCTATAGTTTTTAAGGGTATGCTTGGGAGTTTTTTCACCGAATTTAATTGTTTTTGGATAGCGTTGTTTATAAAATGTTGAGAAAATCGGTGCTTGTTATTTTTTTTAAACACTGATTTTTGATGATTTAAAAATCACTTGAAATGCATGGTGTAATTTTGTCTATAGTTAAAACCCAAATTGATGAGATTTGACTGTTTCTCAAATTCTATTCTAATTTTACTCCACATATATAATAATTATTTTCAACACAAATATATTTCTTTTTAAAAAAAAAATTGAAAATAAAAATACAATGATTGAAAATATTACTTATAATAAAAAAAAACTTACTCTATAACTAAGAAATTATTTATAAGATAAGAATTCATTTTTGTATAAAAATTGCTTATAAAGCAAAAATACGACAAAAATTCACTTGTATGTAAAATATTTAAAAGTAGAAATTTAAATTATAAGTAAAAAAATTAATTATAACTTAAAACGTTATTTATAAGTAAAATATTATTTACGAATTAAAATAATTCATACACAAAATTATAAATAAAAAAATGTTAAGGAACATATATGTTATTTTACGTTTTAAAAGAATTTCCATGCACATCAATTGAACCGTTTTAAAAATTACTACCAAAAATCACATAATGCGGATCTTCCTGTAGCCAAAACTCACAATTGCTATTGTTTGAGTCATATTTTTTTAAAAATTTATTTTCAACTACACATTCTCTAATAATATAATTTTACACATAAATCAAAAAAAAAAAAAAAATCTTACTTTTTAGCTGTATTTTTTTTTTTTTTTAAATCACTATTTAAAAATACATTTTCTTTTCCTAAATAAAAGCTTAAACAAGGCTAAATCTGGAAGCCACTTTTACTTTACTAACCTTCATCATCAGTTCATCACTACAGGTAAGCATGTAAGAACATTTTCAAGAGATTCTTTAAACA
>CAIGRO010086948.1:0-19930 GCA_903798355.1 Fraxinus baroniana | reverse complement strand
ATTGTAAATAGCATGCATGAATTATATTGGCCAAATGTGTAATGTGAAGTTCGGGGTATTACATTCCCCCTCCTTATAAAATTTCATCCTCGAGATTTGCTTACCAAAAAGTTCAAGATATTTAATCCACATTTCATCTTCTCCTTTCCAAGTGCCCTCTTCTGTTAACTGATTTCGTCACAATACCTTAACCAATGGAATTTTCTTACTACTGAGTTGCTTTATCTCTTATTAAACAATCTCCACCGATTTTTCTTCATAATTTAAACCTGATTTTATCTCATCAATTTGTTCTTCAATATATGAGAAGGATTCCCAATGTATTTTCTTAGCATAGATACATGAAATATATTATACACCTGAGACATTGATGAAGGAAGATCAAGTTTGTAGGCAACATTTCCAATACTTTCGGCAATATTAAAGGGACCATTATATCTTGGGCTTAGCTTTCCTTTCTTTCCAAATCATATAACTCCTTTCAATGGTGATACCTTCAAAAATACTTGGTCTCCGACTTTGAATTTCCTTCGATCCGCATAACTTTTATGTCGATCTTGAGCCGTTTGCATCCGCTGGTGTATTTTCATCACCACTTCAACCATTTCACGAACCATATCTGTCCCAATAGTTTCCTTTCTCCAACCTCATCCCAATAAATCGGAGATCTACATTTTCTACCGTAAAATGCTTCATAAGGGGCCATTCCAATCGTATTCTAATAACTGTTGTTGTATGCAAATTCCACCAAAGGCAAAAATTTACTCCACTGGCCTTGAAAATTTAATACACAAGCCCTCAACATATCATCCCATATTTGTATTGTTCTTTCTGATTGTCCATCAGTTTGAGGATGATAAGCTATGCTAAAAGATAACTTTGTTCCCAAAGCCTTATGTAAGCTTTTTCCAAAAGAGAGATAAAAACTTAGAATCTCTGTCTGAAATAATAGATAGTGGTACTCCATGAAGTCTAACTATTTCTTGTACATAAAGTCGAGCATATCGGTCCATGGGATAAGTTGAACAAACTGGAATGAAATAAACTGATTTAGTCAACCTATCCACAATAACCCAAATACTATTGTATCCTTTAGTAGTTTTTTTGTAATTTCACTACAAATTTCATTGTGATTCATTCCCAATTCCACTCTAGGATGGGTAATGGTTGTAAGGTTCCTGTCGGACTTTGATGTTCTACCAGTATCTCCCAGACGAATAGAATATGGTGTCGTGTGTTCTTCAGATTGAATATCAACTCGAATATTCTCTGCATCAGGTACATATAGTCGCCCTCTAAACTTCAAGATACCATTTTTTGATATCTGAAAGTCTGAAGCTTTTTCATCATGTATATCATTCTTCACCTCAGAATAATAACCATCTTCCTATTGTCCGCTGGGTTCTATTTAATAAAGATGGCTGAAGTGTTAATGCTGCAAGTTTAGCCTCCACAGATCCTGACGGTACAATTTCAATATCCATTTTCTGTAAGTCCACCCACTCAGGTTTTTGAGTCAGACTCATAGTTACAACCTTAGATATCGATTTTCTACTCAACACATCAGCTACAACGTTAGCTTTACCGGGGTGATAATTGATAGTAGAATCATAATCGTTTACAAACTCTAGCCATCTTCTTTGTGTCATATTCAATTCCTTTTGTGTAAACAAATATTTCATTGCAAATTAGTCCCATAAATCACACTATTTCTCGAGTCCACTTATGAACGTCAACGTCATCCAATTGTTGTTTGACAACCTAGCACTCCTTCAAGTGTATTTTCCATGCCTAAGAGATAATTAATTATGTATTTTCCATGCCTAAGAGATAATTAATGGACGTGTAAAGGTTGAAACTATGCAAACTACCAAATTAGACAGAAGCTATTTTTTTATTTATTTATTTATTTATTTTTTTGCATTTAGTTGCTGCCATGTCCCGTTTCATCCATCTTTTTGCACCCTTAATCACATTCAATCCTTTCCAAAATTTTAAAGCATTTATATAACATATATGTGAAGATAACCATGTCATGAATTCACTACAAGTACAGGTTTCTTAGCCTCAAGTCGATTCCTTTTTATAGCATGACGAACCCAACCATTTTTTGTGATGATCTTAGGTTTCCATTACTTATTATGCCACCAACTAGTTCCTAACCTATTAAGAATCATTTCTATACCTTACCACTCTTATATCCAAACATTTCAGTGACAAATATGTGTTCCATTCAAAATTTTATATAACACCAAAGGTGAAACAAATAAAATTCAGTAACTATGCAGTTTCTGTCCTTAGTTGTTTCACACTATATATCTCCAACAATCTTCTTTATTTTTACCATAATAAAATCCCCAACACCAACCCCAACATAATATCAAGCAATTCTAAAGGTTCACAAGATTGTAAAACCTTAAGAAAAAAATGAAACAACCTTCAAAATCAAGAGCTAAATTCAACTATCCCGGATTTCAATCCCCAGTTCCTTGTTTCTACTTCCCTCCATTTCTTTTCTTTCTCTTTCACTTGGGGATCACTTGAAGGGATAAAATATCCTAATATTGGGTATTTATAGAGTCCTAAAGGGGTTGGGGGTTGTGAACCTTGCTAAGGATTAGGAAAATACTTTATGCAGCCATGTTGACATGTGTTAAACAAGATGTGGCTTTATGAAGCAATATTTGACTTTTCGGTCATCATATTTGGATCCATATGTGACGTATAAGATATATATCTACCATATATAAAGTATCAAGGGGGTCGAGGACGTGTTGGAAGTCTTAATGTTGAAGGAATTGGATGGTACAATTACAAGTCTCCCAAGGATGAGGTGTTCAAGCATAAGGTGGATTCTTGTGGTTAAATTCTAATTTTGTACATATCCTTGGAGGATTTGTATGAAACTTATGGATAATATACTGAATATGTAAAGCCTTAAGTGAGTTGTAAACGTGACTAATTCTTAATGGTGAAGGAATTGACCATTACAAGGGAAAATTGACAAGCATGGGGTGTATTAAGCATGTGGTGTCCTTAGAAATATAATTTAACCTCTATCCTTGCAGGTACAAATCAAGTCTCCTTAGCTTATTTTAATGTATTTACAATCCATCTTACCTGCCCTAAGATCCCAAAATTTTTTATAGCATTAACTCCTTGACCAATCATTTAATTACTTACCCGATTGACACTCGATTTTCGATCGATTTCAACAATTTGCACCTCAATATTTATAACGTCATATAAAACCCATATTATTGCATAGTGATAATGTCACTTCATGATTCATGTCCTAAATATGTCAATTACCTTTCTAGTGTTTATAGTGACCTTGATCAATTGAATGGAAAGCTAGAACCTTTATCGATACTAATGCTAGCATTTTCAAGATTCCAATGACTTAACAAGTCAGTCTCCAACATCTAGATTAACCTAATTTCTCTATTACAGCTCAATGTAGAGTTCGTTACCTAGATCGAGGAGTTGAAGGCTAACACCATATAAAGATTTCAAATGTACCATTTTAAAAGAAAGTAATTAGGAAAATTGATGCAAATGATATTGTAAATAGCATGCTTGAATCATATTGGCCAAAGGTGTAATGTGATGTTCGGGGTATTACAGTTTCTACATGGTTAGTCAATCAATTCAATTTTCCTATGGTTTGAATGCCGCAGTTTGTATTAAGAAATCAATAAATAACACCAATATTGATGACGGAGAAACATAAATGGGTAAAAACTTCGGGATCAAGCCAGTTACTTCCACTATAAACGAATCAACTTACAACATTGTAAGACTTAAGTAATTCTAGTGCTTTCTAACCTCCTGACTGTAATCACCAAAACTCTCCTAGATTGCGTGCTCCTGCAGCGCCTCTTGACCTTCTAATTCATCTATCTCTGGTGGATTAATGAGAACTCATTGTTCTTCAATGACCATAAACTCCGATCACTTTCCTTGATCTTTAGAACTTTGACGATGTTGTGAGAGTATGTGTTTTGATATTTGGTTTATGTGAGGATGATGTTTTTTCTAAGGAATGATTAAATCAAAATAATGGTTGAACTCTATGAATGATGTAGAACAATATGGAGAATGAAAATCTAGTTTTTCTCAATGTTCAACTTCTAGTTTTCATGTGGTGACATTCATTTATATGGTAAAGAGCTTTTTGGGTACTATGGGCTAGATAAAAGCCTTGAAAAATGTAAATTAGGTTTTTTCGCAAAAAAATGTCGCTATAGCGAGAGTTCAGTGACAGGCGAGCAACAGTGTCACGCTCGAGTGATATTGCTCAAGAACAGTTGGGCGATAGGCTGGCGAAATTGCTGCGATGTTTACTCCTTTGTTCCATACTCAAACTCTAGAACTTCTAACTTATTACTTGACCCTTTGACTTTTAAAAACTCTTTTACAACAATAGTTTTGTCAAAAGGTTGCCAACAACTTCAAAACCTAACAGTATTGACCTCCCCGATGTTCAAGCTTTTACAATTTAAACAATATTTAAGATGTCTTAAACAAGCAATTAACAAATCTGATGTAGGCTACATGCTTGTAGTAGATTTTGTGCATATAGATTAGGATGAGAATATCATGCTTGTGGGAGATTGCCCTCCCATGTTGAAAGATAATGTACTTGCAAAATAGAATAATACTACTTGTACACAAGTAGTTATATAATGATTTACATACAAATGAAGTGTTAAAAAGAGAGTCGGAAAGATTAGTTTTATTCGGTTGAAGGAATTCTAATCTAATCATATCTCGTCACAACATATATATGTAAATCATTATGTACATGTAACACAACCATGCAAAATATTATACTGAACTTGTGAAGTTCGATGAAAGCAAAATGTGTGTGGGAGATGTTGTATATTGGAGCGAATTTAAAAGGTGTGGATATAATTCACTTGAAAAAGTTAAAAGGAAATAATTGCCATTGTCCATGGATTTAGACTATGGCAATTAATGAAGATGAAATTAACATACATTCTTTCGACTTCATGTGTGGGAAAGGAGTGGCCCACACATGGGTCAGCTTCGACCTGACAAGACTTTCCTTCCTTGGTTGAAACTCTACATGGGAAGGACTTTGAACGCTTTTTTTTTTTTTTTACCTAATTTTGCCTCCTATAATACAGAATGATGGCAAAACATTAGGAAATCTCTCTCACCTCTCAAATCTATTCATATCATAAAATTTATCAAGAAATGATTGGCAAATTTACTATAAGTTGCAGAGGAAAACAAATCTAGCACGTGAATTGAATCAAGGAACATCAAAAAGGTGAAGAATCAAGGTTTGAAATAGAAAAAAAAAATAAAAAAATAAAAAAATTGCTTCCATATATTTCTTGTATTCATATAAGTTTTGGGTGATGATTTTTCGTTCATTTTGTTGTTTTATCATTAAAAACATGTTATGCAGATTTTCTTTGTGTTGGATTGAAGATGAACCTTATTATTATTTATTTTTAATTCAAAGACCAAGTGGTTTAGTAAATTTGTTTTCTTGATTGATCTTGTAAGCTTTGTTAAAATATTTAATTGATTGATTATCAATTAAGTAATTAGTTGCTTGTTGTAGCATTGGGGGAGTCTCACAATATGTTTAGACCACTCAATTTTCAATTTTAACACATGGGCAATAGATATAAGGAATATCATATATGGCGTGTGCAATCATACAAATAATCGTGTAATTAAATTTGTTACTTTGCATATGAATTCGAATTAGAAATATGATCAAATCATGTTTAGAATGTGTTTGAGTTATATTGGAAAATATAGTTAAATAAAATTTGTTTATTAATTGTCACGTTTACACAAATCACACTAAATTACATAGGCAGAGAATTGAAATAGAATATTAATAGGTGAATACAAAATTCCAAGACATTCATCCCATATTTAGTTAGAAATAATATTAAATAACATGTAGGACAATTTAAATATAAACTAGGCCCCTTTATGAGGTTTAAAATCAGATTTTTAGTAGATTTTGATAAAAATTGATAATATGTGTGGTTAAAAAATTGTCAGTCCCATAAAATGTGTGGTTTTAGTTTTGACTTTGACACAATTTCTACCAAACATGTTCTAAATCACCTTTGTTTTTAGTTAAATTTAAATTTGATAACAGATTGATAGATTTCAATTTAAAGCTTACTATTCGTGGGATGATACTCTCAATTCATCATACTATTACTTATCAACAATACTAAGCACTTGAGAAAATTGTTCGAACACCTTGGTTATTTGGAATTTGTGCAAAAAGGCAGAGGATTAAAAGAGATTGGTATATTTGTCTAAAATTTTAAAAGTTGGACATTTTCAAACTCAAAGGTAATGAATAAATTACATGTTGTCACTACTAGTATTCTAAATTACGATCATATGTTTCATATATGCATGTATATGCTCGATACATTTTCGAAACGCCTCACGTATGGGTGATGCGCATGATAATGCGATCAATTCATTTTACTGACCGCACATGCGAGCTTAAATGCCAAAATGCGCACACGTTTGTCTTAAAATTTTTGTCCAAATTAGATTAGTAAAGTTCAATCCATTTTTATAACATAAAAAAGGAAATCGGGCCCAACGAACATCAAATTAGCCCAAATCACCCAAGCCCATGAATTATATATAGCAATCTGTAGGATTTTCATGTTTAGAAAAAAAAAATTAAAACAAATTTTTCATAGAGTTGCAAACTATATACATAAGCCCGAACCTTCTTCTTCTTCGGTCTTCCTCTAGTTTCAGTGCTGAGATCTTCATTAAGTTGCATAAATGAAGTTATATATTTCACGTTTTGTATTGCTTATCTAATCAGAAATTTGAAAGTCATTTGTTGAGTAGTACCGTGTTAGGTAAATGTATTGAAAGAGCATATATAGAAATGTTTATTAAATGCATATCAAAATATGTTATGGAGACAGAACCCGAACCCAAACCCAAACTGACGATCCAGGTTTGAGTTTTATTCTGGTAATTATAAGGACCTAAACGATTTCATCTACGAAATACTCGAAGCATAATGAATGATTCCAGTTATTTAAATACCAAGATAAACCTATAGAACGCCAGCCTGCTTAATAAGACTACTGTTGTTGAAGTTGTTAGTGAACCTAATGATGTGAGATGCTAGTAATGCACAATATTGGATTGTTGATGATTGCGATGATGAGGATGAGGTAATAATGATATCTTACCATCGATAAGAGGTAATAGAAATTCTCAAATTGACACGAAATATGACTTGTGTGAAGAAGAAGAAGAAGAAGAAGAGATTGAATTAGAATTCGACTAAGAGCTAAACAAGATTTAGGGATATTTTTAAGTCGATATTCGTGTCTAATTTAATTGTACGAATTAATTATCAAGTAATTGTAGTATTTATGATTTTGAGCAACATTTTTTTTTTTTTTTTTAAGAATATGTATAAAGTTCAAATGATCTATTATTTTATTTATTTCTTAGTTTACAATATTTGAAATAATATTAAAAACTGGAAGACACGTAATTACACACAGTTTGCATAGGTCCACATATACTTATAATGCTTGATACTCGATCTAAACATATTGCCACGCATTACCCATTTTTGAACCTTGCAGTAAACGTGTCATGAGGGGAAATTTTCTACCGAATGGATTTTTAACGAACTTTTTTGAAAATCAAAGTTTTTCTGTGTGGGGCGGGGGTTGGTGAAGTGATTAATGGGATGTATTCAATCATGCATACAAACATGGGTCCATTTCTTCAAGACAAATAAAGCCATTTCCAGATTTCCACAAATTAAGCCATTATTGCATCAATTAATGAGAAAATTAAGGTTCAATTCCTTAATATTTCACATTATGTGATTTATGAGTTCTTAACCTTTAAAAGTGAAGTTTGGGGTCCTTTAAATTTGTGAATTTAGGTCCCCATGTAATTAAAACTGCCAATGTCCATATTAAAATTGCACTCAAGTTCTAGATGGAGAGAAAAAAATGTAAATTGGTAGAGTATATCTTCAAGTGATGTGAAAGTCATATGTGATTTTAATAGTCACATTGACGATTTCGATCACGTGAGAACCCAAATATACATATTTAAATGGGTTGAAGATCTAGAATGCCACTTTTAAAGGTTGGGAACCTATAACTAGATAACGTAAAGGGTTGAAAAATCCAACCCAGATTTTCCCTTAATTAATTCCCTGAAGAGTGCAAGAACATACTGAAAATTTCATTACATATATAAACCAGCAACCTCTTAACTAAACAGGAAAAACAGCACCCTCACAAGGTTTTATTACGATAAGACCAGCTATCAACAATAATTCGTTCATTCAAGAGCATGCTTCTTGAAAGGAAAATGGAGCATATGCAATCTCTTGATCCGAGGCATATGTGAATACGAATGTTTTTCCACCATAGATAGGGCTCCCGTCATTAATAAGACACAACTTCGGGCCGATCTTGGAAACCAACTTAGGCTTGGGCTTAATTGTTTTGACAGAGTCAAATCCAGGGCAAAGTAGAATCACTTGCAAGAAGCTACAAATGCATTTATTGGTGACTGTCACTTTCCACTCTGGTTTATTCCCTATTTTCGCTCTGGTTTTAACTTGATTAACCGTAAGGTCGCTAAGGCTCCCAGGAAAGCACTGAAGACTACCTGAAACATGAAATCAAGATGGCATAAATTAATATTAGATAAGTGAAAGAAAGAAAGAAAGAAATGTTATACCTCTGGTCATAAAGCCCATAAACAAAATAACGCAAAGGAACTTTTTGAAGAATTCCATGGATGGAGGTGATATATTTGTATCAAAATGTTAAGAGGATAAACATATATGTTGTGAGGAGTAAAAGAATATTTATAGGGGAGTTTTGCATGTTTATTTTTGGTACTGAAAAGTCAAGATTGTAAAAATAAAGATAAATAGGGTGAAGGTAATTATATTGTTGGACGCTGTGAATTTAAATTGAGTTTTCAACATCTGATGTTAGATGCAGTGAATGCATTGGATTTACAACTGAGATTTTCACAATATGCACTGGTAGCTTGAAAAATTAATTAATTAACCACAAAATATGAAGTTGTCAATAATAAATAAATTCTCATAAATTTTGAAATGATATATAATGTCATATTTGGAAATGGACAATGTACTTATTGAGCATTAAAAATATTGACACCCGGCAATGCCTATTTCGAACTGAAATTGAGATCTGTCAACTAGCCTTGATCGATCGAAGTGTGGTGACCCCGAAAATCTACATTAACTTTTTTTATTTGAAAATTTTGATTCTGTCCAAGAGTGTACGATGATCAAACTAAGAGGGCAACTACATTTCATGCAGTATACTATTTAGACTTTGATTAATTTGTGTAAAAGTAACTCGTTTTATATTCTAATATTGTCACAGCCCTCCATTAAATTCATTAAGACAAAATTCAGAATTATAGTCTACTTATTCACTGAGTCAGCCGAAGGTTGGAATAGGCTGTTCAACACACACGGAGAGTATCTAATGCACAGGAGTTAGAAGAGAAAATCATGAACTAATTGGAAAACAGAAGAAGTATGGAGGATTACCAAAACGTTTTTTTGATTCCGCACATTCTTTCTGGTTGACTTTGTCTAACTTTTTGGAGTCGAATTATGTCGTTTAAAGGTCTATTTTAATGTTTTTCTGTTTTTAGTTAATATAAGGGTATTTTCATCTTTTTTCAAGTTTTTTTTTAGTTTTAATTGGATTTACAAAATTAGAGTTTCAGTGTGATTAGAATTTATTTTGAGTCTATAAATACGTGTTGAGGTTGTGAAACTAACATTATTTTTTTTGTTTAATAAGATATTTCAGTTTTTCCCGTTATTTGATGTATTTCAAATATTTATCACGTTCGTTCGAGAAAAATTCGACCAAACACCTGTTCGTGTATTATGAACAAGAATCCTTTATTGTTATTTACATTTTATCCTGTTTTGGTAGTATCAAAACAATGGCAGAGAATCAGAGAAAGGTTTTGAGGCAAGGTTTGACACGATTGAGAATAATCTCATAGAAGTAGGCAATCATCTGCAAATATTTGGCAATCAACTCAAGGACATACTACTTGCCTTGATTCTTGGAGATGGTAATCATGGACAACAATCATCCATCGACCTGTTCAGGTTATTGCCCCTGTTAATTTGGCTCTAGTTCCAGCTCCAATATTTCGTTTTCATGGTAATCATAATGAGTATGATGGTTACATAGTCAAAGTGGAGATTTTTGTCTTCACTGGGAATTTAGATGATGAGTATTAGGAATATACCGAAGAAGAAGAAGAAGAAGAAGAAGAATACATTGATGAAGTTTGTAAAGAAGAACAAGGAAAGTTTTATATGTGTGGGGATTTTTGGAGCTTCTCCTCAGCCCAAGATCACTCCTGATTTATAGAAAGAGTCATACCAGCAAGAAGGAAGAAGAAATATAGAAAACTGTATGATTTCAACAAGAAGAAAACCTCTTCCCCAAGCCTCGTTATTAACCAAGAAGACTTACATTCAATTGCATGAATCAATAGAAAGAATTTTTCCAGATTAGTTCCTCCTAATCTACACTTTCTACCCTATTATTACAGAGTTTATTTCACTCTCGAGCTCCTTATTCAAAGCTCCAGAATTCTCTACCGAATTCCTTCATCCAGAGCTTCTTCTTTACCAGCTCTTCTCCTTTCCCCAGAGCTCTTTTCAGAGATCCTCCTTTCCTAGATCTTCATTTCTTGAGCTCTCTCTTCACTGTATTTTCGAGCTCTCTTTTCATTCCTGAGAGCTGGCTTCATAACACNTTTCGAGCTCTCTTTTCATTCCTGAGAGCTGGCTTCATAACACCACCTAAGGCTCTTATTTATAGACCTAAAGGAGGCTCCAATTCGGTTACAAATCAAGGCTCCAGTTGGTTATGGATTCCAACCGAAAATGGTAGTTGGAACAAGTTGGTTAAAGGCTTCACTTTGTTGGAATCTTTTTGTAGCAACGAGGAATCTTTAAGAATCACTTCTCTACAGTATGCATTGTGCAGAAAATGTTATGCTTACCCAAGCAAAAAGAGTTGACTCAGCATGGGAAGATTTTTTAGGCCAAGCGTCGAGTCAGTGATGTTGTTTGCAGTCGATTATAAAAAGTGGTTGTTGTGAGAATCTAATCGTCAAGAAGCTAGTAGATCATATGAAGTTGCCAGAATCACATCCAGTTTCTTATTAGATTAGTTGGATTAAGAAGGGTGCATACATTTACGTGACTCAAATTTGAAAGGTACCTTTGTTTACGAGGACATTTTACAAATCAGAAGTTATTTGTGATGTTATTCTTACGAAGCAAAGACAGAACAGCTTCATCTTCAGCTCCAGATCATTCAGCTCCAGCCAAGCCAAGACAACAGCTGCCAGAATGAAGTTACACCCATTTATCTGTCAAAGGAGTCAGTTTGGAAGTTAGTTAGTTAGTTAGAATTAGTTAGAATAAAAACTGCTAGTTAGTTAAAGCTGTTGATAAAAGATTCATATGTAATGCTCATAAATGTAATCTCATTTTAATCATTTTCTCAATCAATGATTAATGAATAATTCATCTCCTTCTTTTATCTTTTCTTCTATCAGTTCAGGAATTTAACATGGTATTAAAGCCATTTATCCCCAAATAAAATTCTATCGTTTCCCTTTTCTTCCTGAAGAGATACAGAACAGATCAGACTATTTCGAATTCACTTTTTAATCCGGCTGATGATCCAACAAGTCATTACTTTCTGCATCCAAGTGATAATCATGGGGCTTTAATTTTGTCTAAGGTCTTCAATGGAGACAATTACACCTCTTGGAGCCGTTCAATCCTATGGTACTAAGTGTCAAAAATAAATTAGCTTTCATTGATGGTTCCCTACCAGCTCCGAGTCCAACAAGTGGTGTTGTATACAATTGTTGGGTACATGCTAACAATCTGGTATTATCTTGGTTGTTGAATTCAATCCACAAAGAAATTCGTCAAAGTTTACTGTATATTTCATCTGCCTGTGAAGTGTGGAATGAACTCAAGAATAGATACATTCGTAGTGATGGTCCTAGAGTGTATCACTTGGAGAAATCCCTCAGTTCCATTTCTTAAGGCTCACAGTCATTAACCACATACTACAATTCATTCAAAGCTACTTAGGATGAGTACATTAATTGCAGACCACTCCCAAAATGTAATTATGGAGTGCTTTCCAGCTGCACATGTGATAAACTTCTAATCATATCTGATATACAGTAATCAGATGCTATTATGAAGTTCCTTATTGGGCTAAATGAGTCATATTCAGCTTTGAGAAACCAGTTGCTACTAACTACCCCACTTCCATCATTAGCTCGGGTATATGCTCTTTTACTTCAAGAAGAAAGCCAGCGAGACCTACATGCTCATTTACTGCCAGAATCAGTTACAATGGTTGCGAGATAGCCTCCTAAAGCATTCAGTAAACCCCTACCTTGGAAGGATAAAAAGAAGCCTAAATGCACTCATTGTGGCTACCTTAATCACACTGCAAATAAGTGCTTCCAACTCATAGGCTACCGCCGGGTTGGAAAGGTCCTAGGACCAAGAATATTTGCAGATTCTTCTACCCATGCTGCAACTATAAATCAACCTGCAGATGATGGGGTACCAAGTTATCCATTCAATCAAGAACTTTACCAGCCATTCATAGCTTTTACCAAATCTCAGCAAACACCTTCAGCTCCAAAAATAGATAACCCCATAGCAGCCACTATTACTGCAAGTATTTCATTCTGTAATAGCTCCTTCAAACCAACAAGTGTTTCCTGGATAATCGATACAGGTGCAACACATCACATGATTTGTTCACCAAACCTTTTCACATCCATTGATTCAACTACAAGTAGCAATGTTCACCTACCAAATGGATCCTCCACACCAGTCAGTCACATTGGCAAAGTCAAAATTTCTAATAGCTTAACTCTTAACAATGTGCTATGTGTACCTTCTTTTTCATTCAACCTTATTTCAGTTTCCAAGTTAACAAAGTCTTCTAATCTCTGTGTATTATTTTCTGCCACTCATTGCTGCATACAAGATCTGTCCAGCCTAAGGATGACTGGTTTTGCTAAGGAAAAATGAGGCTTATATCATCTACTGACTAGTCATGATCAACATATGCCTCAATCTATCTCCAGTCCAGCAGCTTCATCTTCTCAACATTCCAACTACAACCTATGGCATCACAGGCTTGGACATATATTCAATGCGAGAATGTCTAAAATTCCACAAATTATACCTCAAATACCTTGTAACAATTTACATATATGCAAAGATTGTCCTCTAGAAAAGAAAAGAAATTACCATTTCCTATCAGTGAATCAATATCAGACAGAATTTTTGATTTAGTACATTGTGACATTTGGGGTCCATTTAGTGTGCATTCTTTCAATGGCTACAGATTTTTTCTTACTTTGGTAGATGATTATTCCAGATGCACATGGGTTTTCATCATGCAATCCAAATATCAAACTCGTAACCATATCAAAAACTTCTACCAAATGGTCATCACTCACTTCAATACTAAAATAAAATCCATTAGATCAGACAATGGTGCTGAATTCCTCATGCCAGACTTTTACCAAACGCATGGGATTATTCATCAGAAAAGCTGTGTAGAATCACCCCAACAAAATGGAATAGTAGAGAGAAAGCACCAATATATCCTACAAGTAGCTAGAGCACTTTTTTTCCAATCCAATGTTCCTCTTATTTTTTGGAGTGATTGTATATTGACTGTAGTACACATCATAAACCTCATACCATCACGCATTCTTGGCAACAAGACACCTTATGAAAAACTCTTCAAAATATCACCAAAATATCATCACCTCAGAACCTTTGGTTGTCTTTGCTTTGCATCCACAATTAGTGCATATAGAACAAAGTTTTCTCCTCGAGCATCTAAGTGCATCTTCCTTGGATATCCTCTTGGATACAAGGGCTACAAAGTGTATGATTTACAAACTCACAAAGTTTTCATCAGCAGGAATGCAATTTTCTATGAAAATACATTTCCATATAAACAGTCCTCATTAAACTCACTGTCAAATTCCCATGTATTTCCTATACCTGAGCCCATCCATTTTTATAATACACCAACAGCTCATCCACCTGCTCAACTTATTCCAGAAACAGAGGAAGTAGCTCCATCTTCTCCAGATTCAAACTCTCAGTCTCCAGCTCCTGAATCTCCTTCATTCACTTCCCCTCCTTCAAACTCTCCAGAGCTACAAAATAATCTACAAATCTCCCCTTTTCAGCAGCCTCTCAGAAGATCAAATAGAATCAGACTTCTGCATCCTCATTTGAATGACTATCAGTATGAGTTGCCCTCCTCTTCTACAGCAAACCAATCTTCTGCAATGCTGGTCAGACCATATTCATCAGGTAAACCATATTCTATATCCAATTTTATTTCTACTAATCGCTTAACTCCCAAATATAAAGCTTTTACTGCAACACTCTCCAACACCTTTGAACCAAAATTCTATGGTCAATCTGTAAAATTTTCCCACTGGCAAAAAGCTATGGATAGTAAAATTAAGGCTCTTGAAAAGAATAACACTTGGACCTTCATGCGTCTACCACTTGACAAACATACTATTGGATGTAAATGGGTTTACAAGGTCAAGTATAAGGCAGATGGCACTGTGGAAAGGTATAAAGCATGGCTGGTTGCTAAGGGATATACCCAGCAGGAAGGCCTTGATTTTTTTGACACGTTGTCTCCCATTGCAAAGTTGACTTCCGTTCGGGTGCTATTAGCTATTGTAGCAGCAAACAATTGGCTTTTACACCAATTAGATGTCAACAATGCTTTTTTACATGGTGATTTACACGAGGAAGTCTACATGGAGTTACCACAGGGTTATCCTATTCATGACTCCTCTTTGGTTTGTAAACTGAATAAGAGCTTATATGGACTTAAACAAGCATTGAGACAGTGGTTTGCAAAGCTCACTACCAGCCTCATTTCATATGGTTTTCTGCAAGCTAAGTCAGATTCTTCCCTATTCCTTCACACTACTTGTGATTCATGCATGGGGCTCTTGGTTTATGTAGATGATATACTTGCAAGCAATAATCTCAATGAAATTCAAGCTCTCAAGAAATTCTTGGATAATAAGTTCACAATTAAGGACTTAGATGAGTTAAAATATATTCTTGGCCTAGAAATTGCTAGATCACAGAAGGGAATAAGCCTTTGTCAAAGAAAATATGCTCTAGATATATTGGAAGACTCTAGCTTCTCTGGCTGCAAACCTGTAGCATTCCCAATGGATTCAACCCTCAAGTTAAGTTTTGAAGACAGTAGCTTCATACCTGATCCCATTGTCTACCGAAGACTCATTGGCAGATTGATCTACCTCATAATTACAAAACCTGACTTATCCTATTCAGTCCAAGTCTTTAGTCAATTTATGTCCAAACTGACTGAGTCACATTTGAATGTAGCTTACAGGGTTCTCGGTACATTAAGGCTATCCCCGGTCAAGGGTTTTTCTTCCCCAGCAATTCAGAGTTGCGCCTCAAAGCTTACAGTGATAGTGATTGGGTGGGTTGCATTGACATTAGGCGCAGCATTACTGGTTTTGCCATTTTCCTTGGTGAATCTTTAAGTTCATGGAAATCCAAGAAACAAGCTACAGTCAGCAGGTCTTCTGCTGAAGCTGAGTACATGGCATTTGCTTCCTCAACATGTAAGGTCCAATGGCTCATTTATCTTCTACAGGACTTAGGTATCAATCATGATTATCTTGCACTCATATATACTGACAGCAAGTCAGTACTTTCCATTGCTACTAATCCCGTTCAACACGAAAGAACCAAGCATATTCAAATAGACTGTCATTTTGTTCGAGAGAAACTTCAAGCTGGTTTGGTTAAGTTCATCAATGTTCCTACCCAACATCAGCTAGCAGATGGGCATTCTTGACATACATGCCCCTCTTAAGGGGGGATCTTATGAAGCAAAGACAAAAGCAGCTTCATCTTCAGCTCTAGATCATCCAGCTCCAGCCAAGCCAAGACAACAGCTGCCAAAATGAAGTTGTTCCCGTTTAGCTGTCAAAGGAATCAGTTTGGAAGTTAGTTAGTTAGAATTAGTTAGAATAAATACAGCTAGTTAGTTAAAGCTATTGATAAAAGATTCATACGTAATGCCTATAAATGTAATCTCATTTTAATCATTTTCTCAATCAATGATTAATGAATAATTCATCTCCTTCTTCTATTAGTTCGAGAATTTAACAGTTATTGAGATAAATCCATGTCATATTCTATTGGGCAGATTGTGGTAGTTTAATGTCGAAGGATAAACAGATTAAAGTTACACCAACATGGACGGTACAAAAAGCTTTTAAAGTCTAAAGAAAAGCTTTCGTGGCTATTACAAATTTAGCTAATGAGTTTTCCTCCAATGAGCCTTTGTATCCGACGACAACTCATGGTTGAGTTTTTTTGAAGTGGAAGGAAATAATTTGGGATAGTTAGAAAATAAAATCATAAACTAATTTGAAAATAGAAGAAATAAGGTGTGGATCTACAAAAACGCACGTAACTTTCAGCTTGGTTGTTAGATTTTCATCAAGGAGTATAATTTGGAAGCGTTTTTCGATTCTGCATATTTTTTTTTGGATGACCTTGTCGAACTTTGGGATTAATTTTCATCGTTTAGAGGTCCGCTTTAACATTATTCTATTTTTAGTTAATATAAGAGTATTTTCATCTTTTTACAATTTTTTTAGTTATAATTGGATTTAAATACACGATTAGAGTTCCAATGTGATTAGAATTTGTTTTTGTGTATATAAATACGTTTTAAGGTTGTAAAAAAAACACATTTCTTTTTCTTGATTAATAAGATATTTCAATTTTTCCATTATTTGATTGATTTCTAACATATATCACATTCGTTCAAGCGAAATTTGAGCAAAAAATATATTCGTGTGTTACGAACAAGAACCCTTTATTATTATTATTATTATTTACATTTTTGTCCTGTGTCAGTATTGAGCATAGAATATGTACAATATTTTCGTTGTAGCTTTATTCGAGATATCTTATTGAATTATGTAAATTCATACATGCTACAAGGCTATCAAAAGTATGAAATTCGATTGAGTTGTTCTTTTGTTCCTTATGTTAGTTTAATTTGGTTTTGCTCAAAAATTAGAAAATTGCAAATTTGAGGATGTTTGATAAATGTAAATATTACATTTATTCGAGTCGTTAATCTTTTGATTTTGTTGGATACCTAGATCAAATCATTGCAGATTTTGTTGTGTTTTTCGATATTGTAGGATGGATTACGGTCATGGGATTAAAATATATATTTTTTGAGTGGATGAAAGATTAGTTCACCCAAAAATCAAGAAGAAATGTTCTAGAAGAGCAGATTGAATGTAGGTAGAACAACATAAAGCTGAGAACAGAATCCACCTAAGTGTTCTCAGCCACCTAAGTAGGCAATGCAGAAGCACCAGGTGTGTTGGAAAAATTGGTGTATATTCCTTTTAACCAAAAATACGTTCATCCTTGATAAAATCAAGATTTATTGGTACAAAATATTGAATAGAGTTTCAACTTACCGAAACCAAGATACGTGTATGAAAAGACACACAAATTACGAATAATGAAATGTAAAGATTAGAAGGAGATGAAATGAAATGAGGTATACGATTGTAAATCTCATTAAGATGGATTTCACTCCTTGCACTGTGTTAACATGATCAAATGGAAGTCTGTCTCCCAAAATACAATACTTCTTCCAAAATTGATATAACACAATATTAATTTTGCCGGATAGATCAAACTGTTGATAGTATTCTTCACGAATGTAATAGACACAAACTAAAATTGCTCATACAAAATTTTAGTTCTGAAAATAATTCGGACATAATTTAGTTTCGGTAAAATAAAAAAGAACTGAATATCTTGAAGAGATGAGACAATATATAATTTTTTTTTTTGAATTGCCTTCGAATTCAGGGTCTCTATTTATAGATTTTCATATATGTTCTCAAATGGTTTCTTCTTTTGACATAAATTAATGTGGATCGTTAGATATATATTTTCATATCTAATGGTTCGGATTGCAATCTATTAAAAGGTCTTAACTTTTCATTATGTATCTTTTTTAATAGTTACACACATTCCGAAACAACATAACTTTTTATAGGCACCATTGGCATTTGAAGAGTCACTATAATCATAGCACCAATTGAAGACTTTTCCAATTTACATTGATAAAAGTTGAAAATAACAAAGTTCGACCCAAACTACACCTAGAGGGAGTAAATAGGTATTATGCGAAATTAAAATTACTTAACAATTAAATAAAAACAAGTCACTATTAATTATTTTCTAGATAGTTAATCATGCCATTCAAATTTTCCTATGTTGAATTACCACAATTGTGAAAGCAATAAATGAACACGGAATTGATCACGGAGAAACCCCAACTGGGTAAAAACTTCTGACACTTTGTCAGTCAACAATCCATTATAAACGATTGATAACTTACAGTCTACCAGACAAGAGGACGACACGTACTATCTAACCTTCTGACTGTAATTCCAACAGCGCTCTTGGATTTTGTGCTTCTGCACCAACTCACAGTTGTAGTTTCCAAAGCTCTCCTGGACTGCGCTCTCTGCAACAACTCCCAACTTTATGAAATCGTCTATCTCTCGTGAATTAGCGAAGAATGCTGTGTTCTTCAATGACTGAAACTCTAGTGACCTTCCTTCAGAAACTCTAACAGATATGAAGGAAGCAGTAGTTTGGTATTTAGACTGTGAATTTGATGTTTTCACCGCAATAGCCAATAATCGGACGAAGGTTGAAAGCAAAATATATGAAGATGATCTCAAAGGAATGTGTTTCTCTCAATGTTCAACCTTGTAAAACTATTCTCTGGCATTTGGATATTTAAATGTAGGTTGGAGAATGAATGTGCGAATAAAAATCCTTTAAAAAATGAATTGAAAAATTCTCAGATGACACTGTCACTTGAGCGAGGATGAGTGACAGTCGAGCGACAGGTTGCCGCTCGAGCGAAGGAGAGGCTATAGGTGGACGATGCAGTTTTTGTTTCTAACGCTCGAGTCAAACCTTGGCGACAGTCTAGCGAAATTTTGCGCCCTTTTTTTTCCTTTTTTTCTCATTCTCAAACCCTAGACCTAATATAACTTAACTTTCAATAATTGCACATTACTCCTTGACTTTTACAATACATTAATTTTAGTCTTTTTTTTCATATATTTGCCAATTACATTAAATACCTAACAAGCTCCCCCTTTGACATTTTGTGACAAAACTAAAATCTAAATTCAAGGCAGTAGTAAAATAAAATTACAGACTCAAAAACTGATATAACCAATAACTGTGTTGAACGAATTCTGCATTTTATTTATCATAACATGCTTCCTAAAATAAACAACTCAAATACCTAATGTAAAATGTATGTGAAACAATATTAAGTGTAAAAGCAGTTCTGTAACACCCCGACCCGCATGGATCGAAACGTCACTAGATTAGCTTTACTTTACCCGTGGACCGTAGACTTAAAAATATAATTAACTATATTTTTAGCGAATAACATAAAAATTTAACTTAAGAATTTAATAGCAAGACTTTATTTATTTATTTGTTTTAAGACAAATAGTTCAATACCAAGAGAAACAATTCAAAAATGTCTTTAGAATATTTCCCTTGCATACATCCACAATTGACATCAAATTCTAGGCAAAACTTTCAAAATTAAAGTTGCTATTTTGTTTTCTATCTCAAGGGACAAAAGGAAAAATAAATTCATTTGCATAGCTATCGACTTCG
>CAIGRO010086926.1:0-14788 GCA_903798355.1 Fraxinus baroniana | reverse complement strand
GATTTTTATATGATTAAACTAGTAATGTAGCTAAGTAGTTATATTTGAAAAATTCAAAAAGGTTCACCAAGTTGCCCAGATAATATGATCCAGTTGTGATATGAATTATTTCTAAATTTTAAAAATGAAAATAGCTGCACGATTCACAATGAAGCAACAGTTGGAGCATTCTTTAGAATCTCCATCCAAATTTCAAAATTCATATAGATATATGCTCTAGAAAAAATGTATGATATCAAATGACTAAGCAACTAATATGAACAATTTATATAAAAGACCATCATAAATGAAGATATTGAATCATGTAAAACATCTGACTCTCAATAATATTCCCTCTGGTATGCCACTTACTCCCTTGCTCTCCCCAAAAAACACTCTACAGGAGCACATTTGCATTCAGTGTTGTAGATTGCATCTCTATGTTTCCAGTGTATGCACAAATATGATTTTTTGACATTTTGAATTCCAATCAGCGAACAAGTACTAATCCATTGACCACGATTTTGAAAAAGAAAAATGATTTAGAAACCAGTTTTAGTCTATTAAACGAGTGGAAACTAATACCGAATTTACCCCGAGTTTTATCGATTTAGATGTTTCAATACCCCAAGTTTTAGCTTAAAATAACCTTACATGATGATGGATTAACATTGAGCTTTCACTTAGCAATCAGTCTTTCTTAATCTCATAACGTAACATTTACGATTTTTGTATTCCAGGATTTGTAGGTAGCGTAATGAGCTAGACATTTAAATAATTTCTTCCAATTTCAAAGTAGTTGTTTTAAAGGGGAAGGGCTCCATGGAATCTACACAAAAGGAGTCCAAATTCATCTCAAATCAAGTTGTTTTAAACCCTTTAAACTGGATAAATACACTTTACTATTCAATTAAATATACAAAGAAAGTTCTGTAGAACATACATGTCTGGAAATACCCAAACTCACAGTACCCCTTGTCTTTCCCATAACGACACACCTTTTGACCACTAATAAACCAGTATTTTCTCAAATCCCGGCTACAAATCCTACAAACCTTAATCCTAAAACCTGTGCTGTTGTCCTGGATCACGAACAAAAATTACTTTCTAGATTCAGCAAACTCAAAATAACAATGTTCAACCATATAGCATCTAAACTCAGATCAATGAAGTTTATTAGCAGACGTATTTTAAAATGGAGGTTTCAACCCTCCTTAATCTTGGATAAGATGGGCATAAAATGCTTCATTATCTCCATCAGATAAAAAAATGATGACTTCACCTCCTTTTATGATCTTCATCTAGTCCTCTCTTGCCCTACAAGATGAGAAAAAAATACACCTCTTTTACTTTGAGAGGGACGTGAAGACCAAAATAAGATAACACAAAATTTGGGAGAATACGAAGTAGGTTTTGGAGAAGCAATATCAAAGAAGCAGATTGATGCCAACTGTTCTCTACAAAAGCCATCTGAAACATTTGTCTAAATTAGTTATGCAATACTCTATAACTGGCTCTTGCCAACTATGTCTCCTTTCCTTTTTCCTTGAAGATCACACAAGACCAATCTAAAACCCCGAAACTAGTAAGATGCACAAATTATATTCCTAAATACTAGCCGCCTCACTCGAATGCTTTTCACATCCCAACTAGTAATTCAAACCTATTGTCGCTCAAGAATAAAAGAAAACCTAACTTAAGGTTATAGGTAACAAAATCCACGCCAAATCATACCGATTGTCCACTTTGTACAAATCAGGTGCAAATATCGAACGTCACCTCCTTTTATGATCTTCATCTAGTCCTCTCTTGCCCTACAAGATGAGAAAAATACACCTCTTTTACTTTGAGAGGGACGTGAAGACCGAAATAAGATATCACAAAATTTGGGAGAATACGAAGTAGGTTTTGGAGAAGCAATATCAAAGAAGCCGATTGATGCCAACTGTTCTCTACAAAAGCCATCTGAAACATTTGTCTAAATTAGTTATGCAATACTCTATAACTGGCTCGTGCCAACTATGTCTCCTTTCCTTTTTCCTTGAAGATCACACAAGACCAATCTAAAACCCCGAAACTAGTAAGATGCACAAATTATATTCCTAAATACCAGCCGCCTCACTCAAATGCTTCTCACATCCCAACTAGTAATTCAAACCTATTGTCGCTCAAGAATAAAAGAAAACCTAACTTAAGGTTATAGGTAACAAAATCCACGCCAAATCATACCGATTGTCCACTTTGTACAAATCAGGTGCAAATATCGAACGATAATTTAAATTGAGATAAGAGAGACGGGATACAAACAATTTCATATACGTATATTTTAAGACTTAATATACCTTCGAGAGTCCAAGCGTGGCTGCGAGGAGCAACAGATAGCATGGAAGTGAGCAATGCAGAGGCAGTTGCAGTGTGGTACGGTAGCATCGACACTGCGCTAACACTTCTCAACTCCACTGGTGACCTAGTACACATACGTATATGAATAAATAAATGAATGATAAAAAAACGTAATTCACATTGAAACATTTAATGAATTCTGTCTGTATAACCTGAAAACACGAGCGGTGATGGGGCTTTGAGATGATGTGCGAAAGGGAGAGCTAGCGGCCCTGGGCTTGGCTCCAGCTGAGAACCTGGCAGCGGCGCTTCGGGCAGATGTGGTCGCGGAACGAAGGCAAGACCTAGCGGCGACACCGGACATTGTAGACGAATAGGTACAAGTGAGACAGTGAATATAGATTTTGCGCGCCGATGACGAATGTAGGGTTTTGTTGGGGTTTTAGTGTAGGGCCAATAATTCCTTCATTTTCCTTTTCTTTTACCCTTTCCATTTTTCAAGAAAAAGAAAACCTTTTATTTTTTATTTCATTTTCTTTCATGGAGTGGTGTGTACTAGTGACAAGTAAAGTGCCATAAGCAAATCCTTCTTCAAAAACTAAATTAAAAAAATATTAAAAATTTTAAGGACGTGTTCAATCGTACTTAAAATTTAATTAAAATTGAAATTATAGTCGTTATTGGGTGTGATTCGTATAATAAAAGTCAATAATAACGGCTAGTTTTTCAATTTTAATCCGATTTTAAAAAATAATATATATATATGAATTTGGCATGAAGGTAACCAAATATGAATAACCATCATCAAAGTTATTTTCGTCTTTTTTATGCCCTGTTCGGTACACGCACAACTTAAAATCCAATTAAAATTGAAAATATAGTCGTTATTGGGTCCCACTCGTCTAATAAAAGTCAACAATAACGACTAATTTTTCAATTTTAATCCGATTTTAATCTCTATTGAACACGCCCTAAATAATGTTTGAAAAATTACCAATTTGACCATATCATACTCTTAACGGAACTTGGCTTATGTTTGGCCTCCACTAAGCTCTTTTTTATCGTCATTATATTTAAATTACATTTTACTATCTTTTCTTTTTAATTAAACATTTTTCAATAAAATAATATTACATGTAGATTCAAAATTTTTCCTTAATTTTTAACCACATATTATTTGTCAATCCACTATTCTAAAATGCATTCTTACAATAAAATGAGGACTGAAACGAACCATAAAATTAGAAAGGAAAAGAAAAGATTTGAATGTATGTGTAATATTATTTTATTAAAAAATGTAACATTAAAATCAAAATGGAGTCCAAATAGGGACTTGGACTACAGGCCAACCCTTGTGGACTCGGAAGAAGATGTTAAGGTTTGAACTAGTATTTTTAATTTTTATAGTGGAAATTACATAATTCCAAGTGTTTAGAGATTGATTTTCAATAATAAGGTTTAAAGTTTACCTATTCAAAAATCAGGTAATAATTTTATATTTTAATGCATATAATAAGACTAATAAATTAAATTTTCCACTTTAAAGATTGATTTTCCATAATAAGGTTTAAAGTTTATTTATTCAAAAATCAGGTAATAATTTTATATTTTAATGCATATAATAATATTAATAAATTAAATTTTCCACCCAATTAAAACCCTAATTTATTTTAACNTAATAAATTAAATTTTCCACTTTAAAGATTGATTTTCCATAATAAGGTTTAAAGTTTATTTATTCAAAAATCAGGTAATAATTTTATATTTTAATGCATATAATAATATTAATAAACTAAATTTTCCACCCAATTAAAACCCTAATTTATTTTAACAATCATCATCCCCTCCTCTCTAACTCTCATCACTCTCTTTCTATCCTCTCCCTACTTTGAAACCCAAACCTTAGATTAATCCCCAATCTTTCTCTCTTCCTCTTTATCACACACATCCCCGGAACACTGTTGCGTGGCGTCGATGGGAGGCGTGATGCCGTTCAGGGCAACCCACTCTCGGCGTTGATGCTCAGTGGCGACTTTAGAGTTACCCGGTGGTGTGGTTTGTGTTGATTGCTATCGTGAAGGATAGTAGATGTTGATGGTCGTGCAAAGATGGTGGCGCCGTGCCTTGCGGCGATCTGTACCAAGGAAGCATCAAAGCCTCTTCACGGTGGTGGTCTTTATCTTCACGCATAGCAGTGCTCTGTTCACCACTTCACGCGATGCTTAGAGTGTCGCCCAGTTCTGATCTAAGTTGATTACGGTAAAATCAATGAGATTTGTTAGTAGTGATATATGTGGTGGTGTTGGAGGCGACGGGGTTGGAGGTGGTGGCGAGTTTATGGTGGGTGGTGGTTGTGGTACGGTGTCTTTGTTGTTGGCGAGGACGAGGATGGAGGTGGCGATGGGGATGGAGGTGGTGACGGGTTTGGGATTTTTTTTGTTGGATTTGGTGGTGACAGTTTTGTTGTTGGTGGTGATGTTATGGAGGCAACGACGGTTATGGGGTTGGCGATAGATTTGGTGGCGACGATGGGGTGGTGGTTATTGGTGACTGGAGATCTAATGTAGTTGATTGGATCTCGTTGCGACGATTTTGTTGGTGGTGATGTTCTGGTGTTGGTGGTGCTGTTGTGGCAGTGGCGGCGACGGCAGTGTAGGTAGTCGTATGTGACCTACTATTTGACCTGTGACCAACTATTTGGTTACATGTGACCAACTGTTAAATTGTGACCTTAAAATTTTAATAATTCTTGACCAACAAATTTGAAAATATGTGACTGGTTTATAAAATGTTACCTTTATTTTTTTTATTTGTGACCAATATAATAAATCGTGACTTTAAAATTCGATAATTTGTGATCAATAAATTTGAAAATATGTAATTGATTGATAAATTGTGATCTATAATTTTTATATGTGACCAATAAAATAAAATGTAACCTATAAAATTTTTGATTTGTGACCTCAAATTAATTTGTGATCAATTAATTTGATAATACTTGATCATAAATAAGTTGTGACTTATGGTTATGTACTTGTGATCATTAATTGTATAATTATCACTTTATTATATTTAATTAATTAATAAATAATACCTGAGTTTAGCATTAATTAAAGTTAAAACCTGATTTTTGAATTGTGCATAGATAATGCCTTAATTGTGATTTTTTTTCCCATTTTTATATATAATTTAGGGAACAATACATAATCTAGGCCTTTAGTATGCACCATTTCAAATTTAAGAAATATGGTTTATATATTCAGAAATCAAATTAGAAATAAATATATATTATATATATAGAATATATATAAATTTGGTATGATTAAATATAGTTCCTAAAATCAAGCATTCAGATACCATTTCAACATAATTCTCCAAAACACGTCATCATCACCTCTGAACAAAAAGCCACAAATATCCATACAAATCAATTCTTCGCGATACCGCCTACGAAAACTACAATTGAAAATTATTAGAATACGAAGGTCACAAAATTAGAGGACCCAAATCAATTATCTGTGCGCTTCACTGAAGGATTTATGCAATATGCATTATTGTCTATATGTGATTTTATGTGTTCCTTTTTAGGTCTGTGTCTTATTTCAATATTCTGGATCACCATTGATATGATGCATATTTGTTAGTAGAAATTTGTAATTGATCACAATCACATTACGGATTACTCGTTGATTGAGACGTATCAATTTCAGACAAATTGTGTAGCGCAAATGTGTGTGGATATGTGACCAAAATTTCTCCCTGTGACGTTTAATTTTTGGAAATTATGCCCGTCAAGTTATGTAATGCATACTAGAATGTCTCTGTTGCCGAAATTTAGCTATGTGACCATGATTTGTGTTTGTGATCATAATTTGTCTCTGTGCCAAATACTCTCCATTATCTCAAAATGTAATAATAAGCTATAACTTGTACCTGAATGAATTGTCACTGATAATGGTATTTGTGACCGACATTTTTTTTGTGCACTATTGTAGAAATGGGGTATGTGCACGTTTGCTTGTTGTATGAAGCACATTCATCGTTGGTGTTACTCGATCATAATTGATGTTATGTGAAGCTTGTGAACATGGTAATGGTCGGGTTCGGTTTAGATCCTACTAAGGTAGCGGTCACAATGAACTATGTATTGAACATTGATTTGCCTTCAGTCAATAAATAGTGACAGTAATGTTTTGTCATACATGACTTTAAAATGTTTAGATCGTAAATATCCCTTAAACATTGAGATCACAACTACAGAGATTGGACAATAACCTGTCAGTTTTCCAATGGCCAAGCCAGTTGCAGTTAATGTACATTCTAGTGGAGAGTTATTTTCATTATACGATGTATCATCTAAGCATGTCCTTCTATGCCATACAAAGTATGTTCAAATTTGTGGTTGTTTGGTCAGACAAGAAGGAATATTTTGTCAAATGTTCACATTATGAGTGTAATTGGATATACAAATCTTCAAGGTTGAGAAAAACAGAGCTCTTTAAGATTATAAAGATTACTAATGGTCACACATGTGCTTCAAACATAGTATAATGATCTCATGGGCAAGTGTCAACGTTCATAGTGTCCTATTGCATCAAGTATAAGTATACATCAAAGCGTACTATATACATTCCAAACGATATATGTAATGACATGTTACATACATATGGAGTTTCTTTGAACTACATTAAAGCATGGAGATCTCGGGGAAAAACTTTGAAAATGATCAGGAGTGATCAAACAGATTCATTTAGGCAACTAGCGAGCTACTTTTATATGTTTGAACAGACGAATTCTGAAACAATCATAGGAGTAGAGGTTGATAGTCTTCAAGTACTGCTTTAGGCACTTGGTACATCATTCGAGGATGGGTCCATTGTAGGTCTATAATTGTTGTTGATGGCACGGACTTGAATGGACACTACAGTGGTACTCTATTCAAAGCATGTACACAGGATGCGAATAGCAGCATATTCATTCTCTCATTTGGAATTGTAGATAATGAAAATGATAGATCCTTGACTTGTTTTTTTGAAAACCTCAAGAGTGCTTATGGAAATAGAGAATGACTGTGCTTTGTATCGGATCGCCACAACAGTATCAAGAATGAAATTGAACGTGTTTATCCAGGGACATGTCATGGGATTTGCTTATATCATTCTCAACAAAACTTGAAATCCTATTATGGTAAATCATGTCACAGCATAACTCAAACATTCAATTCAGCTATTCGTGCATACACATTGTCAAAGTTCGAGTACAATATGCAATAGTTGGACATAATTAATGAGAAGTAACCCTGGTAAGATATTACTTTCAATCATTAAATAATATCACGGTTGTTTACGATCTTACTTCTTATTAATGTTTTGGATTTGTGGAATGAAGTTGGACTAGAAAGGTTGTGACGATTCCACATGCTTGCGAACAGGTATTCTATGATGACGTCTAATATAATGAAATCAGTGAATGAGGTCACAAAAGCATCAAAGAACTATCACGTTGTAGTTTTGTTGAAGTCATTGAGACAAACTTTACAATATTGATTTTATAAGAATAGAGACATTGCGAATGGTACTTTTACAAAGTTGTCTACTAAATACGAGAAATTGACGATAGAAATGAGCACAGATTTGAGGAACATGAGGGTAATGGTGATATTTGTTATATGAAATTTAATATATGTGACCTTAAAATGAACTAGAACTTTAAATCTGTGACTGACATGTTGGCTTTATCTCCATGCATGTTTCTCCTGCTAATCAGACAATATTTTCGATTGCTGACGAGGGCTCATCATTTGTCGTTGATATAGAGCAGTGTATTTGCACATATAGGATGCTTCAAATTGATCAGATACCATGTCCACACACATTAGTAGTGATAGTATTATGAAGGCAGATCCATATGATTATTGTTTATATTTTTACACACGAAAGGTGTACATGAATGTGTACCAAGATACTGTTTACCTAGTTGGTAATTCAGATGAATGGTATGTACCTCAAGAAGTAGGAAGCACATTCATATCAACACCTAATCACATAAAAGGGAGTGTTTCCACTCCCACAAATCCTAAGGAGTTGGCTTAATGAAAGGCCAAAGATACTCGCGTCATGACTTAGATCTTAAGGCTTGTAGACCCTCTATTTACTCTGAATTTACGGCTATATATGATTGCAAAAATGTCATGGGAGTATTTAAATAAGGTTTATAATCAAGATAATACAACATGACGCTTTCAATTAGAATATAAAATTACTAGCTATACGCAAGGGAAACTTTCTAATACAACATGGCACTTTCAATTAGTATTTTTTTTGCTTTCAAAACCTTTGGGGAGAATTTTCTTACATCGTCTATGTGAAGGCACTTGCTGAACCGCTCTCTGTTGTCAAGATGTTCATGAGCAAAGCAAAAGGGACCAATTTATGATGAAATTATGACCTGAATTAAGGACTACTTGTTCAAATTTAATGAATCGAGATCTTTCCTTATCTTTAGTGTCTGTTTTGGTAAATCACTTTTGGAAGAACGGTGGCTTCTCACTCATGCCACCTTTCAGCAATATCACGTGCTTTCTAATTCGATTGCATGTAAAGCTTAAGGAAGGAAAGAAAAACAGATTTGCTCAAAGTTTAATGTTTAAGTTACAAAGAATTTGGCCATATTACTTGACCTCATAATTGCCATACCAACACATACCAGGCAACTATTCATCGACATGGGAGCAAAAAAAGAAGAGTGAATGAGTTTCTCTCAGTTTTGGCATAGTGGACATTGGGAAATCGGTTCTTACTCCTGAAATGGTACAACTAATGATTGTATTCGCTTTCTCTGCTCTGGGACTTAAAGGTAATCTTAATATTTCATCTCAATCTTGTCTAGTTAATTCAAGTCATAATTTTATCATAAATTCGTCACTTTTGCTTTGCTCATGAACATCTTGACAACAAAGAGGGATTTAGGAGGTAACTTCACATAGACCATGTAAGAAAATTCTCCCCAAAGGTTCTAAAAGCCAAAAAAATACTAATTGAAAACGCCATGTTGTATTAGAGAGTTTCCCTTGCGTATAGCTAGCAATTTCATATTCTAATTGAAAGCGTCGTGCTATATTATGTTGATTTTAAACCTTATTTAAATACTCACATGCCCTTTTTGCAATCACATATGGCCATAAATTCAAAGTTAATCGAGGATGTACGGACCCTAAGATCCAAGTTATGACGCGAGCATCTTTGACCTTTCATTGAGCCAACTCCTTAGGTTTTATGGGAGCGGAAACACTTCCGTATATGTAATTAGGTGCTAATACGATTATACTTCCTACTTCTCGAGGCACAGACCATTTATTTGAAATTTCCAATTAGGTAAACAGTAACTTGGTACACATTCATGTATGCCACTCATGTGTAAAGTAAGAACAATAATCATATGGATCTCATTTTGTAATTACTATCACTGCTAACGTGTGTGGACACTGTATCTGATCAACTTGAAGCATCCTACGTGTGCAAGTACCTACTCTATATCATCGACAAATGATGAGCCCTCATCAGTAAACTCTTCTGATCTCTAGATCCTCATGTTTCTACATAAGGAATTGTTCTTGGGAGCTTTGAAATGGCGAGACTTCGATTTGATCATGCTGAAACTCTGCTCCCATTTTCATGTTTAATTGGGCTATTTCATGATAGATCTGGTGAGGGCTTTCATGGTTAGACGTGTTTTGATAACATCTTTTGTCATGTTTCAGTTATTATTTTATTGCCTCTGCTCAATCTGTTTTGTCTTCTCAATGGATTGGCTCTACCATTTTTTTTTCTAGAGTTTGAACTGTTGGAAAAATTTTGTGTATGGAGTGACAAACAATGTTGGGGAATGTTTCAAATCACCTTTAAAATTCTGTAGAAATTTTGGCAAGTAACGGTAGGAAATGGACTCCAAATAAATCCTTTAAATGTGCAGTATCACAGCAATAATATCAAAGTCGAGGCAAGTGTTGAACGCTTTGTCCTTAAGTCGAATTTGCCCCTCAATAGTGCCTACGGTTTATGGCAATCAACTTTTAAGATACAATGACTATCTTCTTGTGTGAGTAGTACTATAACACACAAGAAACGGCGAACCAAAACTACGTTTACGAACTCTGGTATGCAAGTGAAGAAAACTTGAACTTATGCAACAAGAATGTAAGAATTTGGTTGAGAAAGAAGAGAAAAATGAATGCTATACGATTGTATATTATTAGTGTGAAGATTGGGACGTCCCAAGGGTCCTAAAAATAGAGGATGAGGGGTTGTGAATGAAATGTCGTGCTCCAAGCTCAACAACTCTAGCCAAAGGTTGCACCATTCATTTGTCGATAACCGTCGCCATTGTCTCGTTTGAGCGATAAAAATAGAGACTTTTTTGCTAGCTTATAGCTAGTCTGTTACTCGAGAGAGTTGGTATGTCACTCGTGCGACAGTCCAGTCATAAGCTAGCAACAACCTTAGTCAAATTTTCAGACACCTTCCTCTATTTTTCTTCCCAACTTTGGACCACAATTTCTCATTCATATAGAATTGGTTTTGAGATTTCAAATATACCGCGATGATTTGTTCGACGAGTAGAACAAGTTAGTCTATTTACTTTTATAATTTAACCATCTGATAAGTCCGAATATTTGGCCGAAGTTGACACAAAAATAACTTTTCAAGCTTTAGGTTTTATCACTTATCCAAACTTCAATCTTTCAAATACAATTTCCAACAATCCCCCACATGAATAGAAATTATGCTATAAGCACAACAAATGCAAATGAATACAGACTCTAACAACGGAGTTCGTGCAATAAGTCATAGCATCAAGATATGTGGCTTGTGGCTTTGAACCTTCTTTAGTTGAATACAATCGAATTTACTAAGCTAGTTGGTGAACATGATGTCTTGAACCATTCAGTCGTTCGTGTAAATTCAGACAACTGTACCAACACCATAACTCATCTAACCATTTCTGTTCTCATGGTTGTGTCCATTTTAGCCCTGACATTTCTTGGTTTCGTAAGTACTTTCGAAGAATTAAGCCTCAAATTCTCGTAGAAGCGGCCTCACTTCACACTTACATAGATGATTTCCTACCTTTCTTCTTCAAGTTACATGAATCATTAAATTTTTTTCACTTATCTTTATACATGTTTATCATAGCACTTTTACACTTTAGGAATGGGAATTAGTGCTTTACTCCGAATTGTATATGACTTAGTTATCCCATTGAACTAAGATTTTGGGATCTCCAATCTAAAAGGTTGGGTTTTCGCCATAGTGATTCTTATTCGATAAGCTTTAGGCTCATTCCCCTCGAAAGATGGTATACTTGATCTCTAGTAAGTCCTTTCGACAATGGATTTGTCAAATTCTCTTTTGACCTAACTCCATAGTGATTCTTATTCGATAAGCTTTAGGCTCATTCCCCTCGAAAGATGGTATACTTGATCTCTAGTAAGTCCTTTCGTCAAAAGATCCGCCAAATTCTCTTTTGACCTAACATATTGAATAGAGATTATACCATTTGATATCAATTGTTTACTGGTATTATGTCTTCGATGTATATGTCGAGATTTACCTTTATACATGTTATTTTGTGCCCTTGCAATTGTCGATTGACTATCGTAATGTATGTTAATTGCTGGTACCAATTTTTCCCAATATGGAATTTCTTCAAGGAAATTAAGAAGCCATTCTGCTTCTTCTTCGGGTTTATCTAAAGCAATAAACTCGGACTCCATCCTGGATCGAGTTATACAAGTTTACTTAGATGATTTCCAGGACACAGCTCCACCTTCAATAGTAAACACATAACCACGGGTAGACTTTGAATCATTCGTGTCAGATATCCAATTTGCATCGGGTATATCCTTCTAACACCGCATGATATCTTTAGTAGTGTAATCCATAATTGACCATGTGTCTTAGGTATCTAAGAACTCAGTTCAACACCTGCCGATGTATAGAGTTCGAATTACTTATGAATCTACTCAATTTGTTGACTATGTATGCTATATCCGAATGCTTACAGTTAGTGACATACATCAAACTGCCTATAACGCGTGCATACTCCAATTGAGATACGGGCTCACCAGTATTCTTGGCTAGATGTACTCCCAAGTCAACTGGTATCTTAATGGGATTATCGTCATATGCCTTAAACTTCTTAAGTATAGTCTCAATATAATGTGATTGAGACAATGACAATCCATTGTGCATTTTAGAGATTTTAATCCCTAACATGATGTCTGCAACTCCCATATCTTTCATGTCAAAATGTTTCGTTAACATTTTCTTTCTTCATTCGTTAGTTATGTAGGATAACTTGCAATTCTTGCACTTGACTGATGACGGTCTTAGAATCTACCATTGTGTAGTCTAAGAACTTTTCCACAATGAACTTTTTAGTTTCAGTGTCTTCGATCTTGTATTTCTTTTCCAAGGACTCCCATAGTTCCTTTGTAGATTTCTTGGAACTATAAATATTGTACAACGAGTTGTCCAATCCATTCAGAATGTAATTCTTGCATAGAAAATCTGAATGTTTCCATGCATTTAGAGCAATTAACAATGCCCTATTATTTTCCCCTTCTTGTACAGTGGAAGCATCTTCATTCAAGAATTTTGCCAAGTTGAGGGTCACGAGATAAAACAACATTTTCTGTTGCCATCTCTCAAAATCAGCCCCATTGAATTTCTTCGATTTTTCTTCATGTGAGACGGAATTGGTAGGGACATTCACAACTTGAGGAATCACCACATTAGGAACACTTCCTTGTAAAGTTCCCATATTCAAAGTTTCATTCGAAGTAGTATCAGTATTGAAAATCGAAGTCATTTGTGTTTACACAAAATAGAAGATCAACAATCAATAGAAGAGTATAAGAAGTTAAACCAACATATGATTTAATCGAAGATCAAAGTCACTCAACAAAATCTGACTTAAGATTGTTGGAAAAATTTCTTGTATGGAGTGACAAACAAAGCCGAAAAATGCTTCAAATCACCTTTAAAATCCTGTAGAAATTTTGGCAAAGTAACGGTAGGAAATGGACTCCAAATAAATCCTTCAAATGTGTAGTATAACAACAATAATATTAAAGTCGAGACAAATGTTGAACACTTTGTCCTTAAGTCGAATTTACCCCGCAACGGTGCCTACGATTTATGGCAATCAACTTCCAAGATACAACGACTATCCTCTTGTGTGAAAAGCACTACAACACACAAGAAACGATGAACTAGAACTTGGTTTACGAACTCTGGTATGCAAGTGAAGAAAACTAAAATTTATGCAACAAGAATGCAAGAATTTGGTTGAGAAAGAAGAGAGAAATGAATGCTATATGATTCCATATCATTGGTGTGAAGATTGGGATGTCCCAGAGGACGAGTGGTTGTGAAATGTCACGCCTCAGGCTCAACAACTCTAGCCAAAGGTCGCATCATTCACTTGTCGCTAGCCTGTCACCATTGCCTCGCTCGAGCGATAAAAACAAATACCTTTTCGCTAGCTTGTTGCTCAAGAGAGCTGGCATGTCGCTTGAGCGACAATCCAGCCATAAGCTAGCAACAACATTAGTCAAATTTGCAGACAGATTCATCTATTTTTCTTTCAAAATTTGTACCACAATTTCTCATTCATCTGAAATTGATTTTGAGATTTCAAATACCACGACGATCTACTCAATGAGTAGAACAAGTTGGTCTATTTACTTTTGTAAGTTGACCATCAGATCAAGTTCGAATATTTGGCTGAAGTTAACTCGAAAGTAACTTTTCAAGTTTTGGTTTTATCACTTAACCAAATTTCAATCTTTTAAAACCAAATCCCAACATGAACTAATACTAAGAGAACAACCTTTGCAACTCCCACCGAAGCCTCCCCAAAAGAGAATTTAGCATGGCAGCACAATTGCCCCTTTTGCTGGAAATAACATGCTAGTTTTATATAGTTGCCCATATAACAATTCGAGCAAACACTTTGTACAAACATACTATTCTAGTGCCGGTAATGCTTATTGTTTATCTATTATTCAACAAAAAGCAAAGCTTCATGATCTACTTCAAGAGTGTTTAGTCTGACCGGTTGTTTTCATTGTAAACTGGGTGCTTCTATATACTGTTATGCACTACCTTGATTTCCATGTCCATTCAAATACAAATCTCACACATCAGTTTTAATTATTTGCTCTTGTTCCAGTGAAAATTTTGTTCACCTTGTATGCTTCTTGCTTTTAGTCGATTAAACCCTTTCATTTATTCTTTTTCTTTTACACATAGGGTTACACCCCTTTGAAATATTCAAGGTACGATTTACTTACTCTAGAGCTATATGTTGGTCATTTATTCCTCATTTAAAGCATGACTACAAGTAGTGGCGAATCCAGAATTTTAAGTCAGTACGGGCGGCCGTTGATCGTCGGTAGCAATAA
>CAIGRO010086908.1:0-10010 GCA_903798355.1 Fraxinus baroniana | reverse complement strand
GGGCAAGAACCCGCCCCGTCAAAGGAGGGGCGGGGCGAGGGCGGGGCTTGGCGGGGCGGGGCGGGGGTGCCTCGCCTCGAACCCGCCCCGTTGCCATCACTAAAGCTGTAGTCATTTCTTTGTCAGAAACAGTAAAAATTGAATGCAAAAAATTGCTGTGCGACAGTTCGAAATTGTTTAAAAATAGACCTAAAATGGGCTCCAAGCACTTCTTGATCTATAAAGCTGAAAAAAGCAAAGTATTTTAAGTTTTGCTTGATGAAATGATAAACTTTGGAAAAAATCAACTCAAGAAAACCCCAAGAAAAAGATGCACCTCAACAAGATTAGTGCTAATGAAGAGACTGCTAACCGCAAATAGCACGTGAGGGGTCCCTCATACATGACTTAACACTTACCGAACTCATCATAGAAAAGGTCAGAGGATCACCAAACCCATCACCAAAGAAGTAGAAGTCATGGTGGCTGACATAAAAACATTACGAAGCAAAATTCTACAATGCAGCTCCTTCTTCAACAAATGCAAGCACAATAAGGCATTCAAATTTCCTTAAAATATTCAAGATGGACTTCTTCAAAGGTAATAGGGAACCAGACAGGAGAGGAAGATGAAGTAAAAACTGATAGGCCACAAAACCTAAGTGACCAAATAGACATTAACCCCATTGAAAGAGACGTGGATGTTGATGTCTCACACATCCTTGAAACAAACCTATATAGGCCCATTTTATGGAGAGGATAACTTCTTTCATGCTTATGAATGAGAGTGGAGACCTAATAGATCCATCAGCGTTAATAGCTGGTGTGTCTCGAAGTTGGCCCTAAAAAGAAGCACCTAGAAATGAAGTCTAGCCTAGAAATAGGCAAGAAAGAAGGTTTACTGATATGGCGACAAGATAAACATCCTTGCCACATTCTCTCTATGTAAACATCACTTGCACACTAGAATACCCCGTTAGAGTGCACAGATCATCAGTTGAGAAAAAGATCCGACGATAATTTGCACTCTGATGGTCAACAACTAGAGAAGATATAAAGAGAATGCAAGAGAAGGAGAAAGGATTTGGATATGATTAGAATACATTGTACCTTAGTTGTGAATGGATTTTCATATATATATATATATAGGAGACAAATGGGCCAAGTAAGCTAGTGGGCCGGACCTAAGCCAAGGCCAAAGAATTGATTACTTGATTAAATAGGTATAATCCAATTAAATAGTTGATGTCAAATCGGCTAATGTGGGACCTATACATCAATCTCAAATATGTGGGACTTGCGAATTTTCTCGAGAATATAAGTTGTCCAATTACACGAGGACTTACAAACTGCCTTGAAAATATCAATGTGAGTCTAAATAAGAGAGGGCATCACCTTAAAAGAAAGATATCACATATAATTTATCAACATTTCGACATCATCTCCTTGTATATGAACTAAACCAATCTGTAATATAACATAATATCTCTACTGCACATATACAAAGCAAATTCGGGCCCATTTCACCCATCCAAATATTAATAACAATAGCGTGAATAATGCTAAATTGAATTTTGCCAAGATATATCCGTGCCAGTCCTATGATTTTGGGGACATGAAGGGAACTTCATAAATTAGGTCCTTAAAATTATATTACACATGCAAACTTTATAAGTGTATTACAGAACTAGTTGTTAACTTAAAACATAACAGTAAAATAACAAAAAAAATGTATTATAAATTTTTTTATTATTATAATCAAATATAAAAGTCAACAACGTTCCAAACGATCAGCTAAATATTATTCGCCTTGCAGTTTTAGAGGCAAAAAATTAATCTAATTTAAATAATCTAACTGTTCAACAATTTCTTTCTCGATTGATAATATAACAAATCCATTCAATCTTTCTTATAACATAGTTGATCGAAAATAAGTCTCGATAAACTTCAATTTGGAAAAGTTTCTTTCTGCAGATATGACTGTAACAAATATGGTTAACAAAATTTTATAAGCAATATAAGCATTTGGAAAACAAACATGTACTGTCTTCAAATATTGTAGCACTTCAATTGCTCTTGTTGCTTCACTTGTTAAGCAATATAAGCATTTGGAAAACAACCATTCAATGCCTTCAAATACTGTAGTACTTCAAATGTTCTCGTTGCTTCACTTGGTATATAACACCTCGAGACCATTAACTTTGAACATAAATCATCTCCATTAATGTTCTAATGTCTGTTATGCTCCATATACTTCTCAAGATTCATACAAGACTTCAACAAACTGGGTAAAGTTGCACACCTTAATCTCTCCAAATAAAATCAAAATCAAAATGTCTGTTCATATTGTTTAAATTGTTCAAATCGAGTCTTTAGAATAGACTTTTGATCAATTATAAAATGAAGTATTCAATTCTAAAAGATTCTCCAGCCGATTGCTTTACCTCATCACTGCTACTTTCATCAATTTTTTTTTTGAATTATACGTTTTTCTCAAAATACATCTTTGATGACCATTTCATTTTCCTTTTTTATCGCTTCATCTATGACAATAGTAAATCTAATTTTTCCATAATTTTCAAGAAATGAAACAAGTCCTTGCAATAGGTTGATAGCACCATCAATATTCTTGTTGTCGGTTTGAAGAAATTTACTCACACTATTGACTGTATGTAACAACCTGTACCAAATTACCACGCTAAGCAAAAACTCAAAATTCTGAAGGTCATATATTGCTGAGGACTAACCTTCACTCTTTGTTTTAGGATCTTCATTAATTTCTATCAAATCAAGTAAAGTGTCTCTTATTTGTGTAGTTTGCTCCATTATGTTTCAAACTTTCAACATGACTTTCTCAATGTGTTTGTGACAATAGCTTCACCGTCAAACCTTGTACATTATCTTTGAAAGCTTTTCATCGCTTAGTTGAAGAGGAGAACAATGTGTAGATGCGTTGTATCAATCCAAAGAATGATACAACTTTATGTCTCCCACTCATGTTAGATTAGTTGTCATACCTTTTCTCTCTAATGTCATCAATATCAAGATCAAGGTTAGTTAATACCTTTTGAAGCTTGGTTGCAAGTCCAAGTCCTGATGTATCATTCACCTTAAAAAATCCGAGCCAATATTCTTCTACTATTGGTAATTTTGTTAAATCATCTACACATCGTATTACTAGAAACATTTGCTCCTCATGATTTTCACCTGGAGTACAATCAAATATAAATGAGAAATATTTTGCATGTTTAACTTTCTTAAGAATTGAACTCCTTTCCTCATCAGCTAAGAACTATATCAACTCATTTTAAATTCTTTTAACAAGAATGTATACTATCTCGCGTGAATGTTCTCTTTCATTTTAAATTCTTTTTTTGAATTATACGTTTTCTCGAAATACAGCTTTGATAACCACTTCATTTGCCTTTTATGTCGCTTCATTCATGGCAATAGTAAATCCAATTTCTCTATAATCTTCAAGAAATGAAACAAGTCATTGCAATAGATTGATAGCACCAACAATATTCTTGTTTACGGTTTGAAGAAATTTACTCACACTATTGATTGTATGTAATAACCTATACCAAATTATCATGCTAAGCAAGAACTCAAAATTCTGAAGGTCATATATTGCTAAAGACTCGCCTTCACTCTTTGTTTTAGGATCTTCATTAATTTTTGCCAAATCAATTAAATCGTCTCTTATTTGTGTAGCTTGCTCCATTATATGTTACACACTTTCATTATGACTTTCCCAACATGTTTGTGACAATAGCTTTACTGTCGAACCTTGTATATTATCTTTGAAAACATTTCATCGCTTGGTTGAAGAGGAGAACAATGAGTAGATGCATTGTATCACTCCAAAGAAGGATACAACTTTGTGACTTGTACTCATGTTTGATTTGTTGTCATACCCTTTCTCTCTAATATCATCAATATCAAGATCAATGTTGATTAAAACCTTTTGAAGCTCGGTTACAAGTCTAAGTCCTGATGTATCATCCATCTTAAAACATTCAAGCCAATATTCTTCTACTATTGGTAATTTTGTTTAATCATCTACACATCGTATTACTAGAAATATTTGCTCCTCGTGATTTACATCTGGAGTACAATCAAATATAATTGAGAAATATTTTGCACGTTTAACTTTCTTAAGAATTGAACTTCTTTCCTCATCGGCCAACAACTGTATCAATTGATATGTATACTGAATCTCACGTGAATGTGCTCTTTCATTACTGAATCAAACGTAGCAACCATTTCTACCATTTGCAAAAAATTGGCCATTGTTCTCAACATAACATGTCTCCAATGTTCTCTTTCTGTTTCGATCACCAATTGTAGCTTTTATCAATTGTATTTTTTTTTTTTTGATCAAAACCTATTTTCCAATTCAATCCAACAAGCAATTGTGTAAATGCTTCTCATTTCCTTCATGATTTTTAACAAGATAGGTGCAGATTATGCCATTTTTTGTATCCATCATTACCTAGTTGGTCAATTTTAGCCATAGTTTTTTATTTTTTAAATAACTCGCAACAAAATCAAAAGATCCTTTCCATAGATATTTAATATACTTGCCATCTTCTATAAATTGTCTACCCATTTGATAGTAATTGCTTATATTGCAAAGAATCAAAATGTCTATTTGCACCATCTTTGGAAAACAAAATGCTATCAACTCTTTTTGGATACATTTCAACTAAATAATCCCTCATTTTTTTTTATCAATAATTTCTAATTCCCAAGATCCTCCAAATTCAAAGAAAAACAACCTTCTTGGTTTAAGCTAACAAGGACCTCCAGCTTTAACATTGAACATTATCCAAATTAGAATTATACTTGTCAACCACAACAACCAATTAGAATAAGTTTATGTAAATTAACATAAGCCATTGTCCAAAGATTAAAATCCAAGTTCAAACTTCATATTGCATTCACGTTTAGATAATTGTAGCACCAACTATTACTGTTGTACTGTTGTACTAATCCATAAGTAAACAAATTCAAGTTTTTTGATATTAATGTATGGATGTTCCAAAGATTTCTTAATATAGTGAATAGAAGTGGTTAAAGTAGAGGTATAAGTAGTAAACATACATCTTTGGGTAGAGAAAATCCTTCAGGCATATGAAAACAAAATCGAAGAGAGTATTCTTCCCACTTTTTCAACCAGTGGACAAAATCCCCAATGTATGCCACACCCTATTGACGTAAAATAAAAGAATATAAAAGAAATTAAGATATAAGTTCAAAACAATAATCTGCATGGCGAATAAATTAAGATGAGAGATTTCTTTAGAAACAAAGGTCAATTGTCTATTCCAATGTTTTATTTTGCACTGATGTTCATGTGATCATACTAATAACTAATTCAGAAACCAGAACTAAGAATCAATTAAACTATCAAAAAGAAAACCTAATAAATCCTTTTCATAGAAAGTCGGAAACCACAAACCCGACAACATAAATAAGATTAACTTACGTAGGGACGGCATCGGGCAGTCGACAGACGATACTTAGAGATCAGAGAAGTGAGAAGATCGCGTTTGGTAAGTTGTAACATCGTTTGGCTGTTTGATTTCTTCAATAATTTCAATTTTGATTTGTTGGAGTTGGATGATGATATTAATGCCAAGGCTATAAACCTGTTTTTCCATTTTTGAGAAAAAAAACCTAGAGGCCCCTTTAATTGTTGGGCCTCATATGCCTCTATACAGGATTGTGCTTGGATATAACATGTAGAGAGCTTATCATGTATTATGGCAGGTCAGATGCTTGCACAACTTAGTGTAATAGTAGTGCTATAGTGAAGCATGTAACTTGATGTCGATAATAAAATAATAATGTAGATAATGTGACATACGTACTTACTGTAATGAAAACAATGTCATAACATGTTAGCAGTAATGTGGCACGGGTACTTGGAATCAATAATATAATGCACATGTTAACAATAGTAATGTAACAATACTAAGATACAAGTATCCCAATAATTCCCTAAGTCCAGGTATGAATATTCATATAATGTAGGGACTTTTGGGTAGAGAAGAGGTTCTGAATATAAGCAACTATGATGAAATTGACGTGGAGGCGAAGCTTTGAAGTAGTTGTGACGAAGCCGATGCAGAGATACAAGATTCTGAATATAAGCAGTTGTGATAAGCTAATGTAAATGTGATGCTCTAAATGTAACCAACTATGATAAGCTGAGGTAGAGGCGATACTATGAATGTATGTAGATGTGATAAGCATAGGCAAAGGTGATGGTCTAAACGGAATATAAACATCAGTGTTGATATTGATGCAGAGGCAAGATTCTGAACGAAATATATGCAAAAATTTAAACTGAATATATACTAGACTCTGAACTAAATATAAATAGTTGTATTAATACTAATGTAGAGACATACTTTGAATTGAATATAAACAGTTGTACTGATAATGATACATATGTAGACTCTGAATATAGCATATGTGATGAAACTGAGCTCTATTCGGGACGGTTCCCACCTCTCCTATCAAGGTGATTGAACTTCCTTGCATGGGAATGGTTCATCTATGTCAAGATCTTTTCCCATGGTAAATGGTTCATTCATGGAAGACATCATTTTTAAAGAAATTAGGTGACCTCATTGTGGAGGTGTCGCTTACCTTAGCATTCGAAGTGGACATTCTTGCGAGAGGTTGACGTGTCTTGTCAAATACTTCTTTCATGGTTGATGGTTCGTCCATTGAAGGCATCATCTTTAATAAATCAGAGGTGACCCTTTATTGGGTGTCACACACACCGAAGTGGACATCCTCGCGAAAGGCTGGCGTGCCTCATCAAATACTTCTTTCATGGTGAATGGTTCATCCATGAAAGGTTTCATCTTCGAAGGATAAGAGGTGACCCCTCGTAAGGGTGTCACTGCCTCGTCGTCTGAAGTGGACATCCTTACATGAGGCTGACATGCCTTTTCAAGGGCTTCCCCCACGGTGGATGGTTAATCCATAGAAGGCATAATGAATAGTAGCTCAACTAAGATGATGTGCTTAGGAAAATATATGTTGGACTAAACTAATGTGCTTAGGAGAATATACGCTCAACTAAATGGGTGCACTTAGGAAAATACAGACTCGATTAAGTAGGTACACTTAGGAGAATACAAGCTCGATTGAGCTGAGTGTATGGGAAAATAGAGGCTCGACGAGCTATGCTTTTAGGATTGAAATTAGATGTAGCTGTGTCTCGTATGAAGAGGCGTCTTGAACTATCGGAGACTTATAAGCTGGCCTTGGAACAATGAGATCCTATAACTGTGCTCGAGGTAGTGAAAGCCAATGAATAAATATCTCGTCAAGCCAAGAAACCTATTTGGCGAAACAGGGAATACGCAACTCATTGGTGGCATAACTTGAACTATAGAAGATTTATAAGCTACCCTCGAGTGGATGAGGTCATAAAGGTGGGCTCGACAATAGAGAAGGGTAAAATATAAGCATCTCACAAAGCTAAGAAAATTCTTACGGTAAGGCAGGAAAAAATCATACCATGAGTAGCTTCTCTCTAGCTATCGGAGACTTATAAGCTGGCCTTGAGTGGACGAGGTCTTTTAGCTATGCTCAACGATAATGAGAGGCGATGGATAACCATTCTACGAAGCTAAAGAATCACATGTCGCATGGCGATGAATAAATATCTACCGAATGGCTCTTTCGAACTATTGAAGACTTATAAGTTGGCCTTGCATGGATGAAATCTTATAGGATTGCTCGACGATAGTGAAGAACGAGGAATAAATATCTCGTAAAGCCAATAAATTAGCTTATCGAAGCAGGGAATAAATATCCCACGATTGGCTTATCTTGAACTACCGGAGACTTATGAGATGGCCTTGAGTGGACATGTCAGGTCTTATAAGTGTGCTGGATGATAGTGAAAGACGAGGGATAAGCATCTTGCACGACGAGGCATCTTGCGGAGTGATGAATAAAATTTTGCGTGGCGAGGCATCTTGAAGAGCGATGAACAAGCATTTTATGTGGTGAAGCATCTTAAAGGAGGCATCTCGAAGGGCAATAAATAAATATCTCACGTATGACGAGGCATCTTGAAGAGCGAGGAATATACCTCACGTGCGAGGCATCTTGAAGGACGATACATTAACATAGCACGTGCAAGGCATCTCGAAGAGCAAAGAATAAACATCTCGTGTGTGAGGCATCTCAAAGAGTGAAAAATAAACATCTCGTATAACGAGGCATCTCGAAGGGGGAAGAATAAAGAAATAAATATCTTGTATGACGAGGCATCTCGAAGGTCGAAGAATAAACATCTCATATGCAAGGCATCTCAAATAACAATAAATAAATATCGCGTGAGGAATAAGTATCTCATGTGGCGAGGCATCTCGAAGATGAGGCCAAGAAAGGCTCTTTTTGCAAGAGCAAACAATTCTAGTTGGAGCCACAAAGATGCTCATTTTTCAAGGGCAAATACAGTTTTCACTTCTTCCTTTATTTAAGAAACAAGGACTCCAAAATGCTGCCTTGGATAATAAGTAATTCACGAGCTAGGACTTACCTTCAATAATAAGAAAATCACGACTCGCCTTGGAAAAATGCTAGGTCTTACAAGCTAGCCCCAGATATGCAAGTCGAATAAAGAGATAGTCACGAGCTATAGCTTACCTTCAATGACTGCATTTACCATCCAATAATATAATATGTAGTCCATTCAGATAGAAAAACGGTAGGATAGCAGAATTTACGAGTTATCTTCTACAAATAATGTTTAACTGATCTATGGTTACATCACCGGAGGATGAGAATGTTTCCCAATTTTATTAATTTATTCCACATTATTCAATGCGCTGAAAGGATGATTTATTGGTTCATTTGACCAAAAATCAACAACTTTATTTGACAATTATACCAAATGCAGAATTTGGGCTCCATCAGAAAGTAGACAAAATGAATAATAAAATTCAGCTTATCAATTTAGGGGCTTCAAGTCGTCTTTCCACTATTGATATTTACATATGGATATGGCAGCTATAGGCTCATTTTGGGATATTCGTGGAAACAAGCAATTGAGTAAAGTCTATAAAAAGCGAGGCAGACAATATAGAAGGCTAGGATTGTTCGCCACCATCAAGTAGTTGTCTCCATTACAATTTAATGTGGACTAAAAACTGAACCAAGCACCGTACTTTTCTACGGTATATTGCTCGATGCCGATTGGCTACTGGAAGTAAACTTTTACCCAATTTTCAAGGGCTACGGCTGGAAACTATATTTTTGCCTAGGCAATCGTTCGATCACCATTTCAAGTTCGAATATTTTTGCAGAAGTGCCTGAGAAATTCTTCATTAAAGAATGAATAGTGCTTGCAACATTTTCAAATTCTTGGACAGCCACGTGAGTGATGCGTTCCATTCTTTCTCTGAGGTGGCGATGAAAGAATGTTTATCCTCCAATCTCGACCATTTTCTAATATCTAAGTAGCAGTAGAACCATAAATTTACAGTCAACAAGGAGCGGATTTCTCGTTCCAAATGAACGGGTTTTGAATGTAGTGGATGGGCTACAAATTAGAGACAAGCTTCGTTTTATTTTAAATACTGAACCAGAAGAATAATTTTCAGTTTGCAAAAATGTCCTCTTTCTTCCTCCATTTTTGTGGAATCCGAACCAAAATCTTTAAAACTGCTTTTGATAGTCAAATATCTTTTCTTTCCAATGGCTTCTTCTCGTTCCTTTCTGTTGGATGTTTTCTTTCCAGATGGCGCTAATCTATCGACCCTAAAAAATGAGACAACAGAATTTTGGCTGCCTCCCTTCCACATAGACATCATCTACACATTGGAACACCCCGTTAGGGTGCAAAGGCCAGCGGTCGAGAATAGGTTCGACAATCGTTTGCACTCTGATAGTCAAGTCAATAGTCGAATGAGAGATAAAGAGAGTGCAAAAGAGGATGACGGGGTTTAGCTAGGATTATAATACATAGTACCTTAGAGTGTGTTTGGTACACATTA
>CAIGRO010086895.1:0-16768 GCA_903798355.1 Fraxinus baroniana | reverse complement strand
AACTTTATGTCACAAATATTTGGAATGTACAGATTGACGGTAGGATATTTTGTACTTGAAACTAATTCAATTGCATCATCATCAGTCAGCTCCACATCATCACCTGAAAATGCCGCCACACTGTAGAGGTAAATTTTCTTTTTCTAATTTTGATGCGAACCCGCGTAGTGACGGGGACTACGGAACTCGCAGGAGATTGAATCTGACCCAAGAANATTGCATCATCATCAGTCAGCTCCACATCATCACCTGAAAATGCCGCCACACTGTAGAGGTAAATTTTCTTTTTCTAATTTTGATGCGAACCCGCGTAGTGACGGGGACTACGGAACTCGCAGGAGATTGAATCTGACCCAAGAAAGCCCAAGACAAATAAGGTTTATGGATTTTGATCCAAAAAAAATTGAACCAAACAATCGACACAATCACAAACGGATACGACGACATTTGGTTACACAATTTAAGAATTCAAACCCGGAATTTAAAGTTCGATCCAAGACAATTACAAGAATATCTCGACCCTGTGATTACAAAATCTATGAACCTCACTTAGATTGTTGAACGCCACAAAGATTATTCATCTTTGATAAGTTTGATAAATTTGTCCATGAAGAACAAAGAAGAAAGCAAAACGCCTCTCAATTTAATTTCGTAATGTCTTTCTAAGTTTACAATGAAAGAAATAACGTATAATTATACTAAAACCCTAAAACCTATTTAACATGGAATTAACTTTGAAAGATTACAATGATATAATAAAATCATAATTAAAATGAAATTAACTTGAAAAGATTACAAAGATATATTATAGATAGAATCCTAACTAAATAAGGAAAATAGCAAAATTTCAAAAACTCTGCCTCGGATTATTTCTATGAGGTTACATGGTATGTTACTTGCGATCGCATGGAATAGCTTATGGCCTCCATGTTGCTCTCGGTATGCTTGATTGCGACCGCATGGGTTTCACAACTATGTGGTCGCATAGTTATGAGTTTTTAGCCCCTTTGCCATTTGATTACATTAGTTCTTCCAAGCGGTTTCTCCTTCTAACACACTTCAATTCTTGAATAATTGGCACGCACCTTCAATCACATCAAACCCTCTCTCTTCAAGAAAATTCACCTTCGAATCTTGACATTGGAATTTAATTTGTTTTTTTCTTCTGCAACATTCTTCAACTCTCTCTCTCTCTCTCTCTCTCTCTCTTTTTTCACTCAATGCTTTTGCCTAAGTACTTCAATGAATAAATTCGAACTCAACCAGGAGTTATTCTCGTATCCAAGTGAGATTTTGTAATTTGGAATACTCATGAAGAAAATAATTGAATTGGACAATTGAATGGAATTTTGGAATTCAAGAAAGTGGTTCTTGAATTTGAATCGGACCCGACAAAAATTAAATTTTACTCAAGATTGAATTGTAGAATGCCGGTAATTTTTTTTGAGATAATTTGTTTATTTATTTTTAATTTTCGGACCTTTTTTTTTTAAAAAAAATCGAATTTTTTTTCGAAAATTTTCTTTTTTGACCCGGAATTCAACTACGATAGCGGCAAAAGAAACGGAAGTTGATTTGGACGTAAATTGAGCACAAAAACACTAAATTTTTTGATGGAAAATTACGAATCAAAATACTCTAAAACGAAGAACATGAAGAATACGAAAAAACAAAAACAAAAGAGTCAAACAAAAATGAAAAGGATATAGCTTTGATTTGTTGGAGCCCAAGCTCTGATACTAAATGATGAGAACCACGTAGCAATGATCATTGTACCGTGCAACCCCGCAAAAGATTGACGATCCTAAGAAAGCCCAAACAATAATTTGGTTTAGAGTTTGAACCAAGAATAATGAACTAAGCAACCAAACGAAATGAAATTTGAATGACCTCTTGATTACACAACTCGTGATGCACACTGGATGTTGAACGCCACATGATGAACTTGATAAGTTCGCAAAGTTCTAAGAAGAACAAGATTTGAAAGCAAAATAGCCTCTCGATTAATTCTCAATAATGTCGTCTTTTTTACAATGAAAATAATGAAATCTATTTATACTAAGCCCTAATTAAGGTGGTTGAAATGGAAATAGACTCTTAAGATTACAAATATCTCAAATAAAATAGAATCCTAATCAAATAAGGCAAGTTCGGAAAAAGGAAATTTTGATAAAATGGTGTATTCAACATTATCATAATCCTAGAAGCGGAATACACTAAGTGATTTGATAAATAAAGTGCACCAAATTTTACATAAACTAGAAAACAAAGAAGGCCATAAACATCATTAGTCATTGATTAGTCCATACTCATGCAATATCTTCTAACAATCTATGGTAACAAGGCACAATTTTTCTTCCACAAGGCACTGACTGAAACTTAAACCTTCCATAATATTTTTAAGCATCCAAATTTTGTCTTTCCTGAAAGGCTATAGCAGTAATGGATTTCTTTCAAGGAAATATCCATTATTCTTTCAATCTCAAACCCGAAAGAAAAGGGCTAACTTCAGTCTTTAGGTCAGGTGAATCTTTTGGAAACTAGTTTTATGGACATATTCTACAGAATGCAGTGGAAACAATCAAATATTCAAAATTTCAAATGTATTACTAAACTAAGTACAAATCAAATCTACTGAATGCAATGTTGAAATATGAAATCAAATTTGAAAAAAGAAAAAGGGTACCATTGCAAAAGGAAACCTCATCTTCACATATTTCAATGGTATAAAATTGAAATTCTCCAAAATAAAACTTAAATTATAGACTTGCACGTTTTTCTTCCATCTAATTTGATTTGAATTTGAACATTTTGGATTCTTGAACGATAGAATGAATGTGATATAATGATAATTTTGTTATGTTATAATTGAATTGGATTTGACTTTTGGGTAATAGGCTCAATTTTTTAACTAAGCTTGTCAAAAAGAAAAAAAATCCTAAAACTGGACCTAGACCAGGCTACAACCCCCCTAAAATTGCCCAATTAATTATTTTAACGGGTAATCGGTTCGGGGAGGAGCACTGTCGCTAAATATCATACTCGTCCTACCCTGAACGGGGTTACTAAAATCAAAACCATAACCACCCTACTGCACCATCGGTTCAATTTTTTCGTCCCATTCAATTCAGTTAACCGCATTTTGGATTTTAAGAATTCAAATTACCATCCCTAGTCCATATACATACTATGTCCATTGTTTTGCCCACCGTTTACAACTCATATTGGATTTTGCAGCTAGGGATGTCTTAGATATTAATTCATTTTTTTCTCATTTGGACAGTGTTTATCAATGAGTTGAATTTGCAACAAGCCCGAGGTACTTGTTGGTCTTCTCATTACAGCTCTGTAAAGAGTTTGATTGATATGTATACTGTAACTTGCAAGGTGCTTGAGTATCTTAGTGATCATTCTCCAAGTATAAGATCTCGGTCCGAAGTTGGTGGAGTATACGAAAAAATGACAACATTTGAATTTGTATTTATCTTGTATTTAATGCATATAATATTTGCATTACGGATGCACTTCGTGAGGCCATTAGAAGAAAACTCAAGACATCTTAACTACTTTAAGATTTGTCCATATTACAAAAACTATCCTTCAAGCATTGAAAGAAGATGGCTAGGAAGAATTTCTTAAAGAGGTGAAATTTTTTTGCTCAAAAAGTGATATACTTCTACCTGATTTTGATGGTTCGTACATGGTTGGTCGTTCTCGTGGTCGTGAGTAACCTACCATTAAACATCATTACCACTTTTGATATTTTCAGTACATCCATAGATTTGCAGATAATAGAGTTAGATACAAGATTTAATGAGACATCATTAGAACTCACTTCCCTCAGTGCGGCTTTGGATCCACAAAATTCTTTTGAATCATTTAACATGGATAANTTAAACATCATTACCACTTTTGATATTTTCAGTACATCCATAGATTTGCAGATAATAGAGTTAGATACAAGATTTAATGAGACATCATTAGAACTCATTTCTCTCAGTATAACTTTGGATCCAAAAAACTCTTTTGAATTATTTAACATGGATAATATTTGCAAGCTTGTGGAGAAGTTTTATCCTGAAGATTTTACGCAGCAAGATATTTATTGTTTGAAAATTGAGTTGCAACATTATCAGAATGATGTGATTTATGAACCTCGATTTCAAGTACCTACACCTTTTGATTTATGTCTGGAATTGATTGCAAGTAGAAGGTCGGAGAGTTACGTCATTTTGACTAAATTGATTTTTTTAGTACCGACACTATCGGTTTCATCAGTGACTTGTAGTGAGTATCTTCAACAATGAAACATGTGAAGGCGAAAATTCGTAACAAAATGAATGATGATTTTCTCGATGATTGTTTAACACTAAACATTGAACGAGAATTTAGTATGAATTTATGTCTAGATTCTATTATAGATGAATTTTATGCTATAAAATATCGTCAGGTACAACTGTAATATGCAACATTATATTATGATTTTTCTTGTTATATATTAATTTTATTCGTACATTAAATTTTAAAAATTGTTGCCCCTCGTACCATTAAATCTTGGCTCTACCCCTAAAGCGAACCCATGCCTGCACTCCATGTCATTCTATCCTTTTGAAAATGTGGCCGAACTCATGGATGAGGCAAGGCAATTAGAGGCGCTACAAAGGATCTTTCGTACAAGACCTTTCATTTCTGGTTGTTGTGACAACATACTACAGCAACCATTCTATCAAGTCAACATGTCAAGTCTAACCCCTATTTGTAAGGTCTAGGGCTACAAACGATCATAACATTAAATGTACCCGACCTTAGGACTAACCAATAGATACCTATGATAAAGCTCTTTAGTTGCTAGGATAAGGGCACATATCTCTTCATCCAATGAGTCTTATTCATCTCTTTCTATTATAAAAGCTCATACATTAATTGTGACATTCAGAAGTAATGCAAGTTTATGATCTCAAGCTATACTTTTGCTATCTCATCACGCTCTCTATAACTTCTAGAACCGAACCCTTTTTACATAAGTGGCTCATGCCTTAATCACATCTCACACCCAAATAAATGCCCTTACAAAGACTGGCTTGACTATTGGAATGCTCGTGGTTTCCTCTCCCACCGTTGGAGATTGGCCACGTGCTCAAATTAATTGTCCAAGTGTGTAGGAAGAACTATGTGGATGTGAAGGAGCCGGGATCTATTGGCCATGTCACCGCTACAAAAATCGAGGTCAACACAATATATACAAGGAAAAGTACGGGATTTAAAATAATTAAAGAAACACAACATATAAGTTCAACAGATGGTAGATACAAATTTCAAAGTCAAGAAGAGGATATATTTACTATGAAACTAAGACCATCATATCCAATATTATCTTTTACCGGTACCACTTCCTAAATGCTTGAAATCTTTACCCAAGGTGATTTCCATGACCCGAAAAATCAATTTGTCCTTTATTCAAATTGACAACATTCTTTTCATTACATGGCATGTTGCAGACTACACTAGTTTTGTTAAACTTCCCGAACTTCTTTGACCACTTCTTGCTAAATAATATACCCACAAGTCAATGTAACGAGAGTGTGTTTGTGACTTGACCTTACAGCTGGGGCAAATAAAGATCTTATCAAGAGAATTTGATTTCTTCTGGGATATAGATAGGGAAAGTGTCTCCAACTTGAGTCTTTCTTATCCTTCGAAACATATTATCAATGTATGTCGCCTCTACTTTCATAGTAGCTTTAGGGTGGCTGAAGGCAACTAAACTACTTGATGTAGATCGAGTCTACAACACAAACAATCGGATTGCACCTTAAGAAAACAAAAAACGTCTTTCTTATTTCATGAACAACCAAAAGCCTACAAGATATTTTAGAGTCTTAAATACTGAAATAACAAAAAACCTACTGGGCCAACAGTCTCTTAATGGGCTGGGCTACAAAGAAAAATAAACAAATATTGAAAATAATGAATTAAGAAACATGAAGTGTCGTTTTGACTCAGTAAATGAATTCAAATGCCCAAAATCAATCATACGTCACGGCAAGGCAATTAGTTCAATGGGAATCGTCGCGAGCTTTTCAGAATGGGGTTATGGGGCCCAATATGGACACCGTATGCAAAAGTTATGTCATGGGCGAAGCAATGAGTTCAATGGGAATCATTGCGAGCTTTCCGGAATGGGGTTATGGGCCCAAAGCGGACACCGTATGCAAAAGTTATGTCATTTTCTTTGAACGCTGACCATCCAAACGTTCCAAATATGTAAGTGCTTATTCTACCACACTAGCCTCATCATTCTTCCATGGATCAATGGGATTCGCCCTCGAATTAGAACTGGTAGAACCATCTTCCATATTATCTCCATGGTATGGCAAAAGATGTTTCACATTAAACACATCAGAAGTCTGGATATAAAAGGGAAGTCGAAGCCGATACGCATTGGAATTAATCTTCTCAGTAATTTCTACTAGACCAATAGTACGAGGTCATAACTTCGAATATTCATAAGAAGGCACTCGTTCCTTAGTCAGCACCATCTAAACATAATCCCCAACATAAAACTCAACAGAACGTCGATGCCGGTTAGCTGCCTCTTTATACTTACGGCTGGACTCTAACATCTTAACTCGTGTCTCCTCGTGAACCTGCTACAAACTACGAACAAAGTCAACAGCCATCCCATGCAACTGAGTCTTAGAGGGCAGAGCCAATAAATCAATAGGACTGCGGGGCAGAATACTATGCACAACCTGAAACGGACCGAAACCAGTGCTCCTATTTCGAGCATGATTATAACCAAACTCTGCCTGACTAATCCGCTGATCCCATGAGCGAAGATTATCCCCAACTAAGCACCGCAACAAATCACCNCGAAGATTATCCCCAACTAAGCACCACAACAAATCATGCAAAGATCGATTCACTACCTCAGTTTGCCCATCTGTTTGAGGGTGGTAAGCCCCATTGAAATTGAATGACGTGTTAACTGACATCCATAAGCTCCCCCAAAAGTGACCAATGAACCATGTGTCTCTGTCAGACACAATAGAAGTAGGCAAACCATGAAGATGATAAATCTCTCTAAAAAAAAGCTAGGAAACCTTGACAGCTTCAGTGGTACGCTTACAAGGTATAAGTGCGCTAAAAAATCGATCCACGATCACAAAAATGGAGTCATTACTACGCTGTGTTCGCAGTAAACACAAGACAAAATCCATGCTAATATCAGTCCATGGAGCTGAAGGCACTAGTAAAGGTTAATAAAGACCAGCGTTCTTGGCTTTCCCTTTAGCCATATGACATACCTTGCACCGTGAGACAAACTTCTCCACTTCACGGACTAAAGTATGCCAGAAAAATGAGCACTAATGAGAGCTAAAGTGCGATCCCGCCCAACATGACCTTCACCATGAAACTCCTCAATCAATTTTAGATGAAGACTGTAATCTAGTACACATAATTGAACACCCCTAAACACATAACCATCCTTCAACAGAAATGGGAGATGAGGTCCCTACAGTAAACTGTGAAAATGGGGCCAAAATAAGAATCATCAGCATAAAGGAAGGCAAAGGTTTCAACAGCCACCTGTAGACATGCTAATAACCCATGCTGTCGACTGAGTGCATCTGCCACACGATTAGAAGAACCAACCTGATGTTGAATGACAAAGTTGAACTGCTGCAAAAAGGCAATCCACGATGCATGACGGGTAGACACAGAATCCTGGCTGGACAAATGGTTGAGGCCTCATGAACACTGTATAAGATAAACTCCCGCTGAAATACGTAGTGCCGCCAATAGCGTATGGCTTGAACAGCGACATAAAGTTCTGTATCATAAGTGCTATATCTCCAACGAGCCCCTGCCAAATTCTGACTGAAATAAGCTATTGATCTTCCCTCCTAGCTGAGAACAGCTCCAATTCCCACTTTAGAGGCATCAAAATGTAAGGCGAAAGGCTTTGTGAAATCAGGCAATGCAAATATCGGGGCTGAAGTCAAGCTCTCCTTAATAGCCACAAGTGCATTCTCAGCCTCGAGTATCCACTGAAACTTACTCTGCTTCATGCAACCAGTAATGAGAGACATGATGGAGCTAACGTGCTGAATAAATCATTGATAAAACGACACCAAACCATGGAAACTTCACACATCAGAAATGGATTATGGTCGTGGCCACTGTCAGATCGCATCAATCTTAGCCGAGTCCACTGTCACCCCAACGGAATACACCACATACCCTAAGAACAACACACTATCGATATAAAATATACACTTATTATAGGCTGTAAAGAGCTCTTCCCTGCGCAAAACATCAAGGACTTCCCGTAAATGCACACCATGAGACTCCCCTGACCCACTGTACACCAATATATCGTCGAAGTATACAACCACACACTTACCAATAAACGGTCGAAGGGCTTGGTTCATCGCCCGCATGAACGTGCTATGTGCATTGGATAAACCGAAGGACAGAACCAGCCACTCAAACAATCCCTCTTGCATCTTAAACGTTGTCTTCCACTCATCACCAGGACGGACTCTAATCTGATGGTAACCACTTTTCAAGTAGAGTTTGGTAAACACTGTTGCTCCTGCCAACTGGTCAAGTAAGTCTTCTAATCTCGATATTGGAAAGCGATAACAGATTGTTATTTTGTTGATAGTCTGTATCAATACACATATGATAACTTCCATCCTTTTTTGACACTAGAAATGTGGGGACTACACAAAGGTGAGGCTCTCTTTGATATAACCCTTCTGCACCAACTCCTCTACCTGCCTCTTCAACTTCTCATGTTTCACCGGGCTCATTCAATAATGCGGACGGCTAGATAGTGATGCACCAAGTACCAAATCAATCTGGTGCTGTATATATTTTAAAGGCTTGTCCGTAGGAACCACATCACACAAACACTATCTTAATACACAATGCCAATAGACAAAGGTACCAAGACACGTCTAGTAACACAAATTTCATTACCTCGTCTCAACCATGCCAGTCTATAAGGAGCAGGATGGGGTTCGAAGCCTAACTTCAGTTTCTGTACGATCGTCTCTGATAGCACGCTATCACAACTGCCTGAATCAATGATGAACCTGCACACCTTGCCCCTAATGGTGTATGTGGACAGAAAGATGTTCCACTGCAAGTCCTCAAACGACCCCTTAGGCGTAAGGCACGCCCGTCGTACTACTAGAAGAGGTCATGTATCACTCGTATACACTACTTCGACCTCTTCTTCCTCGTTCACCGCATAAACGGGATCTTCGATATAGGCTTGTGTTGCTTCTCTGATCAACAAGCTTGGACATACCTGTCGATCTGATGGACATTCCCTCCTCAAATGACCAAAACCATTACAACCGAAACACTGACTACCCCACCCTTATCCACCAGAAGGAGTCCAGCCACTAGGACTTGTGGTTGGAGGAGCCACCGGTCGATTGTTTCGATCAATGCCCCGCCCCCTAGATGTGAAAGATTGGGACGGACCGATGTGGGATTTGGGGTGAATGGTCGACCCCCACTTCCAAATGGACCACCAGAATTGCTTACTATAGAAGGACGTGTTTGCTGAGTTTCAGCCTGAAGTGCACATTAATGAGCTTCAAAAACAGACACCGAAGAGAACATATTAAGAACATCCTATAAATTACACCGTAGCCCGCCAATATAGTGTGCCACCAATTGATCCCCTTACTCTTCCACATCAATACGCACTATCAATTGTTAAAACTCTGTGGAGTAAGCATCTATATAATGGTTTCCCTACCTTAAATTTTGTAACTACTAATACATGTTATGGTATAATTAAAAGGAGGGAACGCCGCCTTCAACTGTTTCTTCATCTTTTCCCACGACTAAATTTTTGCCTTGCCCTTACGAATTCGGTTCTGTTTAAATTGCTGCCACCAAGCAGCACACGACCATGCAAATGCATAGCCACCAAAGGTATCCTACCATGAAATTCAGGGATATCAACCTTGATTCCTGATTCCCAACGCTGAAATACATCCTGTTGTTGCACACGGGGTGGCTGTATACGACCTTCTCATGCATCCGACAAGGTCTCCTCATCTGACCTCTTGCCTGATTCATATCCTTCTTCCCTAAAACTTATAGGGCCACAACGTGGAGGGACAGGACGTGTTCCGTTCCTCACAACCTCCGTCGCCCACGTGCATCAATTTGATTATGTAGATCCGCAACTTTATCAACCTGGACACCATAACAAGCATGTCCTCTTCCACAAACCATGCTCTGATACCAACTGGTGTAGATCAAGTCTACAACACACAAACAATCGGATTGCACCTTAAGAAAACAAAACGTTTTTCTTATTTCATGAACAACCAAAACCCTAAAAGATATTTTAGAGTCTTAAATACTGAAATGACAAATAACCTACTGAGCCAGTAGTTCTTTAATGGGATGGGCTACAAAGCAAAATAAGTAAATATTGAAAATAATGAATTAAGTACGTCATGGCGAAGCAATGTGTTCAATGGGAATCGTCGCGAGCTTTCCGAAATGGGGTTATCGGCCCAAAACGGACACCGTATGCAAAAGTTATACCATTTTCTTTGAACGCCGACCATCCAAATGTCCAAATATGCAAGTGCTTGTTCCTTCATACTAGCCTTATCACGACTTTCATAATACAAATGCCTCTTATTCTTTTGTGTTGGCCTTTACAATATTAGTCCAATGGAATCGATTCTTCTCATTGCAGTTCTTATCATTGTTCCATGGTACTGCACTATGGTTTTGTGGATCAAATGCATTAATGTTTAGCAACATTAACCTCTCCTCATCCTCTTCCTTTTCTTGTTTCTGCTAGTGGCATGGGCAACACGTTTTCTTTCGGTAAAAAAGTAAGAGCATCTTCAAAAGAATCAAAACACTACTTAAAATTTAAATACTCTTTATTCTAAAGAGTAAACCTTAAAATTTGACCCCAAAAGACTTTTTATTTTTACTTTTTACAATGAATAATGTTATCTAGTACCAATGGTGCTAGAACACCAATTTATGTGATTCATTTAATTGTACATTTTATTTAATGATATTTAGTGTCATCTAAACTGAAGTTGTAAGACCAATGGTGCTAAATAGCACTACTCTTTCAAAATAGAGAGTGAATTTGGTTCTCTAGATTTTGAAAATCTGACTCTCTTGTTGGAGTGTATAAAAATATTATACTCTTTACATTTAAAGATCTTTTCTATTATAGTTAAGATGTTCTTTAAAAATAATGAATCTTTTAAAGATGCTATAAAATCTACCAGTACAATGCTACGAAAACAAGCATTGAGATAAACAAATCACTAGAACTCCACTCACTCTCTAATTGAGAAAGCAGGATCATCTAAGGAAATGTCAATGACTGTAAGTATGATTGGGTGCTGACCAACCTTTACATGCATTGCGGAAATAAGCAAATTGCCTAAAAATGATACACCAAGAGCACATTGCCAGTCCACCATAAGACGCTCTCTAATGTTAAGTCTCTAGGTATAAACCCGAATCTTGATACTAAACGACCTATTATTCTCACCTTTCGTATCTTGAAACTCGAACAACAAAGCTCAAGAGATGCTTATCAGGTACGGCAAGAAATGAAGTTCTTTTACCTTAAATATTCACAATAAAAAGGTAAAGATATCTTAGAGCTACGTTTTTTGTGATTTATAACTCACCACACCACAAAACTTTTGTTCGATTTTATTTCACATAAATTGAAAATAAACACACAATAGATCATTTTCACTAATTCATTGAGCCCCTATTTGATAGTCATTATAAAGAGAAATCGGAGGAAAAAGATGTTTTGATTAGTGATTTTTTGGAGAATGTGTGGTTAAAAAATAGGAAAATTTTTAAATTTACGCGCGTAGAATATTTTATTGTATAAATGTTTGGTTGAAAATGAGTATGAGAAATAAAGAGTTTTGTTCTAATGAGAGTCAAACAGGGACCGAGTATTAGATATAGCAACCACCACCACCAACATTGATGGTGCTGGAGAACAAGGATGGCGCTGTTGCCATGGCTTCCAACACAGATAACTTAGAGGGTGCATTAGCATCAATTGGTACTAAATTTTCGTTTTCTTTGCCAACAAATTGTGGGTTCTTGGATCAATTTCTGGGGGCTTTGTTGTTTAATTGCAGAAATGGATCTAAGATTGCATTTGTTATTAAAACCGTGCTCAAGAGGTTTTGAAATTAGTACTTTATCAATTCCATGGATGATTCCAATAGTGTATTGGGAGTCCAAAAGGGCGACAAGGACAAAGTTGGAGTTTATTTGGGCCAAGTTAGATAGTGTTACACTGTAATTCGATTGCTTTGGCAATGTGGAACATAGTTGAATCGTATCTAAGAAGAGGAAAAATAAAATGATTAATTCTTACTTATTTGTGTATCAAACTCCTTACATGCTGAAAAATTTTGAATAAATTTGGAATGCTTGATTGCAAACCTACTTTGGTGCCTCTTGAAAATCATTTTATTTTGTCAAAAGAACAATCGCCTACTAATGATGCAGAAAATGATTTTTGAGTGAAATTCCTTACTCTAATGTCGTTGGTTCCGTTATGTATCTTATGGTCTGCACTAAACTTGATTTGACTTTCACTATGAGTGTTTTAAATATGTACATATCCAATTTTGGTTCCAAACATTAGGAAGCGCTAAAGTCGTTGCTTAGGTACTTGAAAATTACTTTTAATGAGGGTTTGTTTACAAGTCTGTACTTGAGGGTGTGAAACTTAGAGTTTACGGATGCTTACTATAGTGGTGATAGAAATGATAGAAAGTCTACTTCTTATAAGTTTACTTTGTATGCATATTGTGTGAGTTGGAAGTCTTAAAACCATATGTTTCATGAACACACTAAACATATAGATGTTAAACTGCATTTCATTAGAGATATAGTATCACAAGATTTGATAAAACTTGAAAAAGTCCATACGAATTATAACATTGCAGACAAGGGCACTAAGATGCCCCCCTTGGTAAAGTTTAGAAGTTGTTTTACACTTCTAAATATCGATAAAGGTATATGATGATTCAATTTTGTTTGAAATTACATTGTACGACTATTAAACTTGTTTTTTTCCCCTTTTTTTTGTAGGTGTATTTGGTATCAAGGTGGATGTTTGTTAGATATTTTAATACCAAATAAACTTGGGGTCGTGATGAATAAATCGAGTTGACTATTTTATTCATAGGCTTCGTTAGAAGCTCGGGATTGAATGTTTAATTTCATATGCCCACAACTGGACGCACACGAAACGAAGTTAGATCGAGTGTTTCATTTAGGGCTCGATCTACTTACTTAACCTGAATGACACTATATATGCCCTCTTCTCATTATATAGACACGCACATGGTTATATTCTAGAGGAAAAGTCAGCCAGGAGTAGGGATGTTAATGTGGTTCCCTAGTTCGAACGACCCGTGGCTTGGCCAGTGCAAAGCTCGAGCCCCAATTCGGAGCGTCGACTATAGCCCGAGCTAGCATGTCTGGCTCGTCGACCCGTGATGAGTCGAGCCTAAAAAATTAAAAAGTATTCCACAAAACTTTTAAAAGTTAAAAAATAGTAAAAAAAAATAAAACTAAAATAAAAAATTATAGCTGCTGCATGCACAGCTGCCACGTAGGTAGGTGCTGCCTTGTCCTTTGACAAGGTAACTACTCGTAGCTTTGCTGTTTTTTTGAAATTTGAATTTGAAATTTAGATTTGGTCGAAATAGATACATTTTCTTGCTATAAATGTGCGAGAAATTTTGGGTTTTATATCAATTTACTTCAATCACTTTAAACTTGCAGTATTTTAGATTCAATTTCAATCTCCAATTTCTTTACTCTAATATTCAATATTTCTTGCTATAATAGCTGTAAATGGATTTTACTAGTGATGAGATTAATTAGTTTAAGGGTAGTTCGACTACTTCATTCGTCTACAATGCATCTTAAAATGATCCAATTGATTTGAAACATATCAAAGAGGAAGAAGTACTTGAAACTAGAAGATCGAAAAAGAATCCTTAGATTGCTGACAACATATGACACATTAAAAAGTTGGTGTTCAAAATGGAGTTGATATTTGAAAAGCATGTTACAATTATTGTGGCAAAGAAATTAGTTGGAAGCCTGATTCAAGCACAACGCATTTGAATAAGCACGTATTAAGAAGTTGCAAAGTGAAACTAGTCGATCTTGACCCGAAACAGACTAGTGTTTAGGAGTTCTGGTTCTACTATTTCCACCTTTGTATATTCACGAGAAATATTTCGTGAAGGAATGGCTACATATGTGGCTACAGTAGGGATGCCGCTTACAATGATAGAGTCAATACACTTTACCCTGCTCGTGGAGAATTATCTTCAACCTAGGTATACTTCTTATTGTAGAAATATTCTTCGTTCAGATACTATAAAATTATTTAAAAAAAGAAAACAAGGTTCTATTGAAAGTCTAAATACTTTTAATAGTGTCATATTGTTTATCTCTGATTTATGGACTGATGTTAATAAAAAATGTTATATTGCTGTTGCAGCTCATTATATTGATCACTTATGGCTTCTGCATAAAAGGATTATTGCATTCAAATGTGTAGAATATCCTCATAATGCAACTAACGTATATATATGATTTTAAAAGATATTATACAAAAATGTGGTATACTAGAAATGGTTTCAAGTTTTACTTTTTATAATGTGGTATGAACAAAGTTTTTATCGAAAAGTTTATTAATGATTTTAACTCTACATTTGGAAGTTTATTTTTCATCAACGTTGTATGCAAAATTATCGATTTGATTGTAAAATATGTAAGATTTTCTTTAGATAAAATTAGACAAACAATAAATTTTATTATTGTGTCACCAGCAAGAAAACAACCATTTAGTAGTTTGTGTGTAGAGTATGGGTTACAAGAAAAAATTATTTGTCACTGATGTAACGTATAGATGGAACTCTACATATCTTATGTTACAATTGTGTGAAAATTATGATACAATTATTTCACAAAATTATAATGGTAGGCATACATATGGACCCAAACATAATTTGGAAAATTGTGAATTATCTTTTGCATTTTGTGTGAAGAAATTCTTAAAACCTTTTTTAGATGCCACAAAGGAATGTAGCGATGTTTATTACCCTACATTTTCACTTGTTTTGCAACACTTTTTCTACATTTCACAAGCATTTCATAAATATAGGAATTTATCAATTTTTTTTTGATGTAGTTTATTTTATGGAGTTCAAATTTCGTAAATATTGGGAAGAGTTGCCCTCTTTATTTCTTTTAGTTTCGTTGATGGACCATCGACTTAATTTAATTGGTACAAAACCTATGATAAAGGGGATTTCAAATTTCATGAATGTAAAATTATCACATGTGCATATAGAATTTATGTTATGCGAAATATATAGCTATTACACTAAAATAGGAGGTCATGGCAGTTCTACTTCTCAAAGTTCTTTTTCAAGAAATATTTCAACAATTCAGATGATATATGGAATTATTTAGACACTAGTACAAGTGTTTCCTCACTTAGTTCTAGTTCATTAATATCTAGAGCAATAGATGTTGGTGATTCAAATCTTGAAATTCCCTCTGAGTTAGCTAGGTATATGTGCGTGGATGTTTGTAATATGTTACAACCAAAAGAATTAAAGAAATTTAGTTTTCTATCATGATGGAGGTGTAACGAAAGACAATATCCAATTGTATAAAAAATTGCACGTGATTTACTAACTCCTCTAGTGTCTACGGTAGCATCAGAGACTGCATTTAGTATAGATTGTTGAGTTTTATTAGATGAACAATCAAGACTAAAAGAAAATATATTGGAGGCTTTAATATGCTTAAAGGACTAAAAAACGTGATGTGATCTAGGATGTCGTTGCAAAGGAGACAAGCCCAAGGAAAGATCCATTGATAGTTGAAGAAGGACCGATGACTCAAGCGAGAGCAAGGCAAGTAAAAGAGGCGATGGCATTGCTATTGCTTGTTCAAGCTACGGTCGACAATATGGCGTTCATAATGAAGAATGGAGCAAGTTCTGTGTTGGGATCGAGGTCGAAATCAGTGTTGGAAGAGTTCAATACAAGTAGGCGGACACAAGGACGAAACCTTGCACTATGCGACCACATAGTGCAATGCACCATGCGGTCGCTGTAGGGCACATAGGGTTAAAGTCTGCCAAAAGTTTCATTTTCTCGTTTTTGGCCATATTTTGTTATAATTCTATTATATCTCGAATATTACAAGTATTGGCAAGTTAATTTTGTTTTGACCTAGTTTATAGGGTTTAGTATAAATACTTTCTTTCAGTAATTGTAAAGGGGACCATTATTATTATTGAATCAATTGTGAGGCTTTATTGCTTTCAAACCATTTGTTCTTAATTAGACAATTTCAAACTTATCAAGAATCGGTGTGCTTGTGATGTTCAAACATCCGAGCTAGATTCATTAGGCATGTGATCAAGAGGTCATCATATCGTCGGTGATTGTGGTGGTTGCTTAGTTCATAATTCTTGGGTTGAATCCAAAACCTCGATTCTATTTGCTTTCTTGGGTTGATTCTAATCTCGTTGTTGGGTTGTGTATCTACTATTGCTACGTGAGTCTCATCAGTTGGTATCAGCGCAAGGCTCCAATAATCAAGGTTATATCTTTTCTTCTTTTTGAGTATTGTTATTCTTGTTTTCTTAGTTCTTCACATTCTGCAAGTCCTCCGT
>CAIGRO010086862.1:0-12582 GCA_903798355.1 Fraxinus baroniana | reverse complement strand
ATGACATAAGACATCTTTTCCTTGCATTGACCCAATAATTCCCACACCACGTGATCACTAGCATTACACATAAGCTCAAACGGATAATCCCAATCTGGAGAAGTCAACACTGGAACAGAAACTAATTTTTCCTTTAAAGTGTTAAAAGCCGTCAAGCATTCCTCAATAAAATGCAATGGAGCCCCTTTTTCCAATCGATTGCACAGAGGCTTCAAAATTGTGGAGAAGTCTTTGATGAAACGGCAGTAGAACTCGACATGACCCAAGAAACTTCTAACTCCCTTCATTGTTATTGGATGTAGTAGTTTCTCGATAACCTCTCTCTTAGCTTTATCTGCTTCAATACCCCGTGCCGATATCAAATGCCCCAACATGATCCCTTCTTGAACCATGAAATGACATTTTTCCCAATTTAATACAAGATTGGTATCCTCACACCGCTTCAACACTTTTCGCAAATATTCAAGGCATTCGTTGAATGACTTTCCAAAGACTGAAAAATCATCCATAAATACCTCAATGATATTTCCCACCATATCCGAGAAAATAGACATCATACAGCGTTGGAAAGTGGCTGGAGCGTTGCAAAGGCCAAAAGGCATCCTCCTATAAGCAAAAAGGCCGTAAAGGCAATACCTTTTTTCTTACCACTTCCTGCATACTAGGATTTAATCTGCGTTGATGCTCAACTGAAGCTTTGTAATCCTCTTACATCAGTATCTTGTGCATGCAAAGTGAAGGGTTGATCCCTTTTATATCTGAGATAGTTTTGTGCATGCAAAGTGAAGGGCTGATCTTTTTTATATCTGAGATAGTCCGTCCTATTGTCGTCTTGTGCTCTCTAAGTACTCTCAGTAATTGATCTCCTCTGTTTCTGTAAGTGTATTCGAGATGATTACCGGAAGTGAATTCTTATCCCCTAAGTATGCATAGCGAAAGTGAGTGGGCAGCTATTTGAGTTCAAGTGTTGGAGCTTGCTGTATAGATGGTAAAGGTTTTGTAGGTCCTTTACCGAGTTCCAAACATAGATGCTTGAAACGTGGTGGTATAGCTGCCAAATAACGCACACATTATTTTGCTTTCTCATTTTTTTGCTGGTAAATCCTGAGAATGCACTAAACAAGCTCAAGAGGTTCCTGAGGGTGATCAAGTCTGAATGTTTCTGACACTACTTCCTTTATTATATCAATCTGCATGCAAGAATCTGGTTCGCTCTGGAATCTAAAAGCTTTGAAAACGTTGATTGTTAGTTCATCTTCATGTAACCTCAATATTAACTTACCCTTCTGCACATCTATCAAAGCCCTTCCTGTAGCCAAAAATGGGTGACCCAATATGAGAGGGACATCCCTATCTTCCTCCATATCCAGAATAATAAAGTCTGTTGGGAAGATAAACTTGTCTACTTTCACTAATATGTCTTCACAATGCCTCGAGGATGCTTGATTGACCTGTCGCCAACTGCAATGAAACTGTGGTAGACTTTGCTTTCCCCAAACCTAATTTTTTGAAAAGAGATAAAGGCATTAAATTAATGCTAGCTCCTAAGTCACACAATGCTTTATCTATATACAAGTTACCAATATTACAAGGAATAGTAAAACTCTCTGGATCTTTTAACTTCGGTGATAACTTATGTTAGAGAATTACGCTGCATTCCTCAGTAAGAATGGTCGTTTCAGTATCCTCCAGCTTCCTTTTATTTGATAGAATGTCTTTCATAAACTTGGCGTAACTGGGCATCTGAGCTAAAACTTCAGCGAATGATATGTTGATGTGCAGCTTTTTTAACACATCCAAAAAAATTTGGAGTTGCTTATCAAGATTGAGCTTTTGTAGCCTATGGGGGTATGGGATCGGGGGTACATACGCTTTAACAGGAGCGGTTGCCTTCACCGTAGACTATATGGTGTGACTCAACTTGATTTTCCTCTATAGCCTTGTTCGACTCATTCACATGCTCCTCGCTCAAGGTAGGTACCTTTTCCATGACTGGTGGTGGCCACTTTACATGTACATGTATTTCTGATAATTGGACCCCGCTACGTGTAGTGATTGCTTGGGCCTGCTCCTTAGGATTTGTCTCTGTATTGCTGGGTAAAGTCCATTGAGCTCTACCCGACAGTGCGGCTGCTNGGTGGTGGCCACTTTACATGTACATGTATTTCTGATAATTGGACCCCGCTACGTGTAGTGATTGCTTGGACCTGCTCCTTAAGATTTATCTCTGTATTGCTGGGTAAAGTCCCTTGAGCTCTACCTGACAGTGTGGCTAGTATCTGCCCCACCTGTTTTTCTAAGTTCTTGATCGAGGACTGTTCATTCTAAAAGTAGGTCTCAGTTTTAGTAATATACTAAGCTAGCAAATCTTCCAATGATGGCTTCCTTACTTATTGTTGTTGGAATCTTGGTGGTTTATTCTAATTGTTTCCTCCCTGTCCTTGTCCCTGATTGTTAGACCATGGAAAGTTTGGATGGTTTCTCCAGCCATTATTATAAGTGTTGACGTAAGGATTATTTTGTTGTCTCTGAAAGTTTTGCATTTAGCTCACTTCCTCGGTCTGACTAGCATGTGTAGAGGCCAAATGGCAGCTTGTTACTATATGATCTGCCCCCACAACCTTTGCAAACAGGTGGAGATTGGTGTACCATGTTAACTGACGGGGATAGATTGTCCATTTTCATTATAAGAATTTCCATTTGCATAATCAGTGCTATCATTGCATCCATGTTGTGTATCTTTGTCGTTTTCTTTGGAGCTTCCATATTGGTTGGCTACATCGACTGATTTTCGGCTATTTACTCATACAAATCATAAGCTTCATCGACGTCAAGTTTCATCACTGATCCTCCCACTGAAACATCTGCCATATTCCTAAACTCTTGTTGTAGACTGTAATAGAAGAGATACTGCTGAGCTTGCTTAGGAATGTCAAGGCTAAGACATTTCCTGAACAAATTCTTGAACCTCTCCCACACCTCAGGGTAGCTCTCTAAATCTTTCTACTTGAAAGTGTGGACTTCATTCCTAATTTGGTGGACTCGAGAAGGTGGGAAGAATTTCATCGTGAATTTTTGAACCATATCAGCCTATAATTGTATGCTCCTTGGAGGTAAACAAAGAGACCATTCTCATCGTTCAGAGTATGAGGGAATAATTGCATTCGAAAAGCATCTGCTGATACCCCTTCGTGATGATCACTTCACATATAGAGTTGGCAAACGAGCCGAGCCCACAAGCTCGGCTCGTTACTTACGAGCTCGAGCTCGTGGTTCGTTATAAAACGAGCCGAGCTCCTACTCGGCTAGTTGCTTATGGACAAGCTCGTACTGTAGCGAGCCGGGCCGAGCCGAGCTAATCGGCTCGGGCTCGACTTTTTTAATTTTTTTAAACTATCCTTCTATTAAAAAACAATTAGACTCGGCTCGTCTACCGAGCCGGCCTGCTCGAGCTCGTTAAAAAATGAGCCCGAGCGGCTCGTGAGCAGTTACAATATGAGCCGAGTAGCCGAGACGATGAGCCGCTTAGCTCGATTGCCACCACTACTCATATAACATGAGAAAAGCCAAAATATGTTCATGAGGGTTCTCCATGGCCTTTCCAAAAAACCTGATGTCTTTGTGATTTTGGAATAGATTTATGACATCCGATCTTAGGTGGAAGTTAGGCTGTCCGAAAGGAGGGTATACCATTGTGGGTTGCACTAGTGTAGGAATTGGGTTTACATAATCTACATAATCCCCAACTAAAATAGGAGTTTCATTCGGGAGGCTCTCTGTTGATTTGGCTGTGGTATTTGCCCTAGAAGTTGAACTTGGTTTTACGGTTGATTCTGATTTACAGCCATTATCCTTGCTTGACATTGCACTCTTCTGTGATTTCTGAATGTCGTTTCGATTTCGTGATCTAATGGAAAGAGATTTAGCTTGTCAGGATTTTGCATATACCAAATTCACCTGAAAAAAAATCAAGACACGAGAAATCAAAAGTGTAATAGTAGCCTGAAAACAACAAAAATAAAAATTAAAACGAATCTAAAATATCAAATACCCAAGATTAATATCGTTATTCCCCAACAATATCGCCAAAATCTTGTTCGTGTGAAACCCGCAAGTGTACGAGTTCGTTGTACAAGTAATAATTGTGATGAGAGAGTTATCGTCCCGCAGGGAATAAGGTTCAATTCTAGTATATTTGATATATTTAAATTCGTTTTTGTAATCAAAAGGAGATTGGTGAATTTTGTAACTAGACTTGTAAAATCAATAAAAACTTGGTTTAAAAATCAAATGAATGAACGTATTGGATTTCAGACTCCACTGATCAATTCTTAATTATAATTCTCAACCGGTGATAATTATCTCAATTCCTACAATTTGACGATTGAAAACTCCACTTTTACTTATTATTCTTTTCCAAGATACAATAAACTTATGATTACCACGAGACGATCATATTCATAGTCCGAATTCATATGGCACAGATGCATTGACATTTAGTATTATCGTACATGATTACACACACCATAAATATTATTCCTAATATTTATTGCCCCCTGTGTTCCAATAACAATGTTCTACCTATCGTGAGTTTTCAACACTTTGAATAAGCAACTTATTGTTCTAATGGTGCGTAAACATCAAAAAAATATAATTATGCATATTAATGGAATCACAATACAAGAATTAACATGAAAAAAACACCAAGTCTTGAATTAAAACTAAGAATCAACCAATTTTATCATCCATCAAATACAAGGGTTTTAGCTTAGCATGTTAATATATAGATTACAAAGAAAATAAAAGAAAGACATCACCCAAATCATTAACGGTGAAGAAATTCTGGAAATTTGGCCCGTAAGGGAGAAGTGGGAAAAGATTTTCCATGCAAAATTTGGATCATCAAACACCATTAAAGTGGGAAAATGGAAAATATCATTGCAAAATTAAAGGTATCAAACGGACCCTTAGTGATTTTCTTTTTCTTTGTGTTTGCTCGTGGACTTGCAAACTGTTAAGTTCGGGGGCATTTGATGAGTGTGTTTTTACTCACGAGTTTTATACAATTTTAACTTGATTGTTGGCCAACTCTTTTGAGTATAGAATGCTTTTAATGTGTTTGTTAGTGTTGTTTTATAGGTTGGTTAGGTGGTGAAAAATGATGCTAAGTGAAGAACCGAATCAAAAAACTAAGAAAAATAAGCAGAACGTCAACGTCTAGAATAAGAAATAAATATAATAAGTTAAGTTTTGGCTCTCGGTTCTAGAATTATAAAATAAATTAGAACTAGAATCAAATGGTTCTCGATTCAAAAAACCAGAGCCATTAATTTTTTTGGTAGAACCGAATCGAACCATTCAATTTGGTTTGGTTTGATTTGGTCTGGATATTTCGTCCACCCCTAAATGAAATCACGAATGAAAAATTCTTGTCGTATAATTTCAATTTTTATTTTTAAATTTTCTTTGATATATTGCAATGGTCTAGTTAGTTTCCCCAAAATATACACAATATAAAAATTTTAAGTTAGAAAACATACAATGGATATTTTCCGTTTATAAAAGTTCTTTGAAAAATGTCAGAAATATATTAAAATAAACTTGTAATAAAATTAAATAAAAATATTACAAAAACCCTTTGGTCATGAAAAAAAAGGCGAAACTATTGGCAATTTATTTTTTCCATATCGAATTTATAATAAAACTAAAATAAAATAACCAATGCAATTAAAAAAAATCAAAAATTAAGTTATTCAACCTTTTATAATAATAAAACACTAAAATATTCTAAAAACGATATGGACAACAAACATTGAGAGAAATAAAGAAAAAGGTTGAATAACTTGACACGTGAGTATGGTTGTTAGAATATTTTTTAGTATATAAATAAGTTAACAACATAAAATTATCTTTGGAGCAAAAGTTATTTATTAACCAATTTTCACAAATTTTTTCTATTTATTTATAAGTTTTAATTCTTTAGAACATGAAAACATGTTTTTATTATTTTTTACAACACGAAAATTCATTAAAAACCCATTTTTTCCACATTGTACACATTATTTCCTATTTCCTATTTTTCTTTTTTCACAATTTTCTTGTCATATAAATGGATTTCTTATTTATTTTTAGGTTTTATGTCTGTTTAATTTTATTTTTTTTAGGAACCTACTGATATTCCGTCGATAAATCTTATGTAATAATTAATCATTTAATCAATCTCCTTGTTTAATCTGTTGATAGTGTGTGGCTATTAGCAAATGGAAATTTGTAAATTCTTGTCGCTGTCGTCGCACACTCTAGTAGTGGATCCAACCTAATTTCGTGGAACTTTAAGAAGAAAAATGTTATAGCGCTTTCCATTACTGAATACTTCCATGATTTAACTTACCTGAATCAAGTAAGAACTTAGCATTCTTGCTCATCCTCTCACTATCAATACTTCCTTTCACCCTCTTATCAAGATGGATGTCCACTTTATTAGTGATTAAGTCACGCAATAAGAGCCACTAATTTTAGAGTGTAACACTGTAAATATAATTATCCACAAAATTTCTCCTAAAATCTTTTCCATTTTAGGTATGCTTTGTCTGAGAAATGAGAAATCCATTCATTAAAAGGATAAATTAAAGTTAAAAATCTAGGGTGCGTTTGGTTTGTTGTTTTCAAAGTTCAAACCGTTTTAAGTTTTGCAAAACATTGAAAAAAAATTTGGTATGATATTTTTGAAAATAACGATAAATTTATAACATAAAACTCAAAGCTCATTTATGACATTTTGAGTGTTTTCACATAAAAATTTGAAAACACTCAAAACAAGGAAAATAAGCGTTTAAATAAAATTATAAAATTATATAAAAAAAATTAATTCAAACAATAAAATTGATAAATTCTAAAAACTAAAAATTTGTTAAAAAAAATAAAATCTAAACTTCTAAAAAATAAAATTATAGAAAAATTACATAAAAATAAAAAAAATAAAAATAAAGATATTTCTAACTAATGGTTATTTACATAAATTAAAAAAATATTTAAATGAACACAGACAAAAATATTTTAAGTCCACATAATTGATTTTTTATTTTTTATTTCTCATATTTTAAAATTAATTTATTATTTGTTATTTTTATTTTTGACGAGAAAAAATATTTTAAGATTGGATTAATAGAAGAAAACCCCTCTAAAAACGTTTCTATTTATGATATACCCACATCTATTGAAAATCGCAGAAAACCCCCCAACGTTTGAAACTTTTGTGCAAAAAACCCCTTTATCGTCAAGATTCATCAGATTTTCCGTTAAAAATAGTCAAAATGCCAAAATTAAAAAGAAATAATTGCAGTTTTAGTACCAAAACTTTTTTTTTTTTTTTTTTTACAATGAAATCCAATTTTTTTATAAAAAAAAATTGCAGCAGCAATCCCAAACCCCACCACATCAACCAATCCAAACAAAGAAAGCCACCTGACTCGCCAATAGCCCGCCACCGTCGCTGTCGCCCTAGACTACTAGAAAAACACGAACACCAGACTACCTAGAAATTTCTGCAGAATCACAATCAAACACGAGCATGATTATAAAAATCAAAATGCCAGAAATTTTCGCACAATTATATCGTCGACCACCCAGAAATTTTCGCACCAGAAATCAACCACCACAAATCTCGACACTTTGTGCTTCGCATGCTTTGTAGAAAATAAATCCCGAAAATCAAGCCCCGTATCATCTTCATGGCTGCGTGTGAATTGATATGCGTATGAACTCATAAATCAAACCCAAAAATCCCGCCACTTTGATTTAACCAATTTGAATTTGAATTGTGTTTTGTATGTGAATTGATTTTAGGTGTGGTTTGGGGGTAGGCTGGGGTTTGAGGACGGTCATGGCTATTCAAAAAATTATTGAGGGATAATAAATGAAGGGCCAAATGGCCGCAGAGGCGACGGTAAAAAAAAATGAAGATTGTGAAGAAGTAGGTATTGATGATTTCCAGTTTCTTAGTCTTGACAAAAATGGTTTTTGTAAGAAATGTGGAGTTGAAAACTTGGTTTGTTTAAGAATGTTGGATTTTTCTGGGTTTTGGTTTGATGCGCTTGTGGTGGGGTGCGTGGGGTTGGGGTGAGAAGAAGAAAATAATTTTTTTTTATCTTTTTATTTGTTGATCTTTTGTTTTAATTATTCTAGGGGGTGTTTGAGCCACATTATTTTGGAAAAATGTATTTTGAAATAATAAATTGATGGAGAATGTACGGTTGAAAAAAAAAAGAAAAAACTTATTGATATGATCAAAAATATTATTTTATTAAAGAATATATGGTTGAAAATAAGTAGAAGAATGATAATGAGAATTTTAATATTTACCAAATAGGAGCCTAATTTGATTGGTTTTTATGTGAAAAAATAAAAAATAAAAAATTGGGGAAGAAGATGAAGTAGGGTGGGGGTAAAAACTAAGGGGTAAAAACTAAGGCCATATTCTCTTTGTCATTTTCAAGCCGTTTTCTATTTTTAATTTTTCAAAACAGTGAAAACACGTTCTTTTTCTCATTTTCGAAAATGCGTTTTTGAAAAAAAAAAAAAAGCACTGAAAATGGAAAACGACTACAACCACATTTTGGAAAACTGACAACAAAATAAGGGAAATGAGCCAAAACACGAGAAATGGCATTTCTCAATTCTCTCTCTCCACTCTCCGACTCTCCCGTAACGAAGACGAACAGGTAAATCAATTTCCTCCCTCACAAACCCACAACCCAAATCGAAGGGTTGGTTGTCTACAGGATCTTCCAATCAAGGTATTGAGATCGTCTTGCCAAATCGAAGGCTTCTCTACTGATGTTTCAATCAAGGTTGGGCATCTTCAAATCAAGGTTTTGATTCTTTACTTGTGATAATCTTTGGTTATTTGCTTCCTATTCTATATCATATTTGTTAGGTAAGGTTTTCCCTCTGTTTTTCAATTTGTTGGGTGTATGTATGAGTGTCGTTTCTGGGTTATTCTTTCTGTTTGGGGTCTCTGTCTGGTGGTGGAGGCAGAATTCCACGTTGTGTTCTTGATGTTAAACGGACTGGTAGAATGTAGAGATTTATCATTTTGGGGGAAATTATGAAAATTCGTACAATCTCTATTCCCGTTGTTAAACTAAATTAAGAAAGTGGTTTCAGTTTTTACATTAGCTTTAGAAAATTCATCCTTATGCTCCATTTTAACCATTGGTACAATTGTCAATTCCAAGCAAACTGAGAATTTCAATCCCAAAATGGAATTTCCTAAGCCAACTATGTAGCAACAAATGGTACTTATAGGAAAAGAATGTTACTTGCTGATAAATACGATTTTTACTTCATATTTAATGATGTATCATGGAAGTCTACTATAATTGATGAGATCCAAATCATGCAAGTCTACTGTATTTAATGATGTATCATACTTGTAGAAAGCTATAATACCAGTAGCCCTTAATTCATTTTCTCTCACAAATCTACTCCAGCCTCGTTGTTTTCTTTTCCAGAGAGAGCTATCATTAACTAGTTGTTGCTGTCATTTTTATATTCATTTCAATTGGAAATTAGATAGATATTTTGATGATGTTACTGTTGGCACTTCAGCTAGTAAGATCTATGTGGTTTACATCTAGTTGCAGACCTTTCAGTAAATGCAATGCTAGTTCTAGTGACTCAGCAAAAAAAGGATGCTTGTAAATGGCCCATATCATACATATTGTCAATTATTTTCGTTGGCCGACCTCCAAAATTTTTGTTACCACCATAATATCCGCTTCCATGTAATCTTGGCATCCTCAACATTCTTAACAAGCTTCATAAAAGAGAAGAGTACTTTACAATTGGATCTGGTCAATAGTCTGGAAATTGAAAAATAAGACGGAATGTGCTACGTAGTTCCAATTTTATCATTTAGCTCATCAGTCATGCTAGTAATTTGAAATCTCTTTTGATCTTTTTGTTGTATTCTGGATGCAAACTGAAGGAAATAAATCTAAAAATGGTAATTACGGAGTTGTAAATGGTTTTAGATTCCTTAATCAATTTGACCTGATAACTTTGGGATTTTGATTTGCAAAGCGAGGTGATTCAGGTGAATATAGACTAACTAATTATGAATATACAAATCAGTTGGTGTTAAGAATATAGACTAACTTTGGGATTTTTTATCTGCAAAGCGAGGTGATTCCTCATAATTTAGAAAATTTAGATCTAAAAATCCATGTAACTGACGGATTAGCTTAGGATATGATCAAGAAACATCATAGTTTACCTGTATGTCTAAAACTATTAGTCATCCTTGAATTAAAATATAACGAGTCACGAGGCTGACTATAATTAGTCTTGTGACAATGATACATAGAGTTGGTCGACTATTACAAGGTACACTTTCACTTAAAATTAGTCAGTATATCTCTTTTAAGGTTTTTAATGTTGACCTCTACTTTTCTACATCTTGAAATGGATTATCATCTGATATTCTGTTTATTAATATTTTATTTCAAGAAGTTGTAACGTTCTTGCCTTGAATTGCTTAATCCATTTATTATGATTCTATTCTTTAGATGGAAAGGAAATACTACATTTCTTAAATACTAGGCTTTCATGATATTCTTGGATATCTAACAAGTTCAATCGTGCTTCCTCTTCCCTTTCAGTTGAAGAGATTAGAGCTTAAGCTGAAGCAGTTTGCAGAAATCGAGACCTTATTGATGAGAGAATGCAAACAAATGGAAAGAACACGGCAGAGGTTGGCTGCAGAACGAGGCCTCATGATGTCAGCACAATTTGCTGGAGGTTCTCGAGCAATGGGCCCACCAGGTGTTGGTTCAGCCATTGTAATTAATAACTCGGGAAACAAGCAGCAAGTTGTTTTAGGCTCGCAACCACCTTTTGTTTCCGGGTATGGCCATAACCAACATGTCCATCCCCATATGTCCTTTATGCAACAACAAGGGATGTATAATCTTGGGCCCCAATTGCCACTTATACCTATACAACCATCCTCTTCTGCCTCCCGAATGCACTGTTTAACTCTAGAAATTCCCAGCTATCTCTCAGTCATCCAATGCTTAGACCTTTACCCGGGACTAAAACTGGGTTAGGTTAAAATGGAAGCTAGTGAACATCAGGATATTCTAGGATTAGTTTGTCTATTCTCTTGCTTTTTGCATGAAAAAGAGATGAAGGGACTATTTGAAATGGATTCGAGTTGCTGAGGCTAGGCTTTATGAGCTTGGAAGCAAGGCCTAGGTCCGACCCAAAGTGAGATTGGTTAAACCAATTGGTTGTGGTGCAGCCATGTTTTTGTTAGGAACTTGAATTTCTACATCCAAGTTCATTGTGATCCATCACTAATCAGATTTAGGAATTTCTCAAGTAGGATCTATAAATCTTCCGTACTCTTGAGTTGCAGAGATAATGAATATTTCGCTAAAAACAGCAATGTGCATTGTACTGAATGGTTTTTGCTGAAATCTTTACTCTCGATATGGAATTGCGACAGGTTGAATGAATGCATGGCTAACATTTTGTTTCCATCCTGTGTTTTTTGTGCTGATAACTAATACCCCGTGACATGACATGATTATTGAATTTCTATAAAGATGCAGCACACATTTTCAGGTTTAGCACACTTAGGGGATGCTCCATTTATTCTATTTGAGGTGTAAAGCAAGTTAGGCTGTCTGACTTGGCATAGATTTAGTTGGTGGAACCGCATTCAAAGTTCAATGGTCTAAATGGGCCAACAAAAACTTGATCCAACGAAGTCAAGACACCGACGATAGGTTAAAAACATTTGCTTAATATAAGTAAGCTCATGTTTGGCATCCATTCTCTACTTCATTCTCATTCTCATTTTTTTCTCTTACTTTATTTCAATTACACATTTTTCTAATAAAATAATATTACACACAAATCTAAAACTTTTCATAACTTTTTCACCACACATTCTTCCATCAATCACTATTCTAAAAATTTTTATCTTCAAAAAATGGGTATCAAACACACCCTAAATTAACAATCACCAAGAGCTAGAACATTAATTTCCTTCCCCCATTTATATGTTCTCGATAATTAACACCAGATTCATTTATAAACAAGAATTTGCAATGAACAAGAAGCACACTTTAGACAGGTTGTTCACTGAGTATTCAGAGGAGAATATAGTGTTCCAAGATATACCAGAGTCAGGTCAAGAACAAGAAGTCATACATTTTGATGCTAGTCAAACAGTTCAAATGGGACAAGTTACGGATCAAATTGCTACACATGTGAAATGTCTACTCAAGACGTCGTACATGACTCTGTGGATTTATTTTGTATGTTGTTCATTATCTGTTTATTTTGTCATGACACGTAAACATTCAATCGTATCGATTGAACTATTTTATCAAATGTAATTTAGGTTTTGTTTTTAATATCTAAAAAAAAATATTTGATGTTTCACTAATTTCAAAATTTATATGTTATTTAATACTATATTAACATTAAACCATTAAAATTTATTGAATAATCAGATTTTTTGAATAAAATATTATTGAAAACAATTATCAAAATTTCAAAGTAAACGCATTT
>CAIGRO010086850.1:0-13676 GCA_903798355.1 Fraxinus baroniana | reverse complement strand
GATATTTCAAGTTTGATTTCTTGTTTCATGTTCTTGTTTGGTTGCTGCAACATTGCTTGTTTCTTCTTCAATTCTCGGCGTATATTTCTCCATTTATTTTTTTAACAGATGGTGCACGTCAGTGGATTTGCAGGATGTTGGCCGAAGATGGAGAAGCGAGTTTGGCATGAGATGAAGAAAGTGTAGGGTGAGAAGACTGAGGGAGAAATGAACCAATATATTTCATTTCGAAGATGGTTTTGTGAAACCGGTTTTGCTCACAGCCCCGATTTTGGTTCAATTTGTTGGAAAATTTTGCTCTGCCACGTCACCAAATTTAAATTTATGTAACAGTTCTGTATTCATTTCCTGTACCTATAGACTAATTGGAGTGAGAATCTCTCGTGCCGCTTTTTTGTACAAAGTATTTGCCATGTGTACCATAATATTCGTCCCTTTCAGATTATCATGTGACGATTATTTGCCCAATTTTGTGTGTAACAAATAATCGTTGATTTGTGAATGAGATAGAATTGGGACTGCATGGAGAGCATCATTCCGAAGTAGAATAGGAACTGATAAACCGTTGTCTTGTGCCTAAAATGACAAAAGAAAATAGAAAAAACCGAACAAGAAAAAAGGGAACAAGTCACAGTGCAACACCTTTGCATTTCAAAGACGTCGCACAGTCTATTCGATATCCTAATCCCCGGTTGAACATCACAAGAGTTTGGATAATCGCTTTGCATTTTATAGCCAAAGATAAAAGTGTAACATAATACAACACGGTAACACTTAAAAGATATTGTCACATCTTTTGGTCCACAATATCATATCATAATATTATAACATTCAGAGAGGTTCATTTGCAAATCGACAGCGACACTGTTGAAATCACTCGAATACAGTTTTGAAGTGACAGAACACACTGTTAACTGAATAACCTCCACTTGATATAGTGGACCTTTCAAGTATATTTACTTTGTCACCAACAGGCACATAGTGAAACGTCTCTATTATGTTCGGCAAAGCTTATCTAAGTAACTTTTAAGCTTAGCCAAACATAGATGATCAATTGGAAGCCAGTGGCCGGCCTCTCCCCAAAGTAAATCCTCTGGTTCCATCAGGCATTCTTGGGCCTGGAGGCGGCTTAGAGGGTTCATTAGCATGACTAGAAGCATGCGTTCCAAGGCCTGAAAAAATATATATGTTTTTAACAATTTTATTACAAGACATATAACTGGAAGATGTCGAGAAAATTGAACAAGAGAAGGCAAAAATAAGAGTGACTTCTACAATACCATGTCCATTTGTGCCGTAATGTTTTTGTCTCCTTCCACGCCCTCGGTTTCGACCCTTATGGCCATCTTTCTCTTTAGGTAAATGTGCCCCATTTTTCTCCTTTGCTAGATGCTCCCCATCCTAAGATGCATAAAAACAGAAAACTTTATTTACATATTCGAATCACTTATGCTATGCAGTTTGTAGAGAGGGGCATCAATTCTGCAGTTATGTGCTCAAGAATATTTCAGTTACACCAAGTTTTCTATTCTACGGAAGAAATTTTCGTTGGAGCAATCATTTTCTTTTTCCACTACTTCATACATTTTATTTTTATTTTTTTTGGGCAAAACAATACTAATCAAGCAGCAGCATCTTCAGCAAAAACCATTAATGTTACTGTACAAATTGATGAATATGAACTACAGTATCAACTGTAATCTAACAAGGATGAACAAAAAAATAGCTTTCTACAAGATTAAAGATGCACCTCTTCGTCATGTGAATCGTCATGATGCTCACTTGAATAGTGGTTCTCCTCATTCCCTGCAGGATCAGACACCTGANACAAATTGATGAATATGAACTTCAGTATCAACTGTAATCTAAGAAGGATGAACAAAAAAATAGCTTTCTACAAGATTAAAGATGCACCTCTTCGTCATGTGAATCGTCATGATGCTCACTTGAATAGTGGTTCTCCTCATTCCCTGCAGGATCAGACACCTGAGTGTTGCTACTCTTCTCTGGCTCCGATTCCCTCCAAATTTTTTTCTTCTGTCCAGGCTTGCTCTAATAGGTCAAAGGAAAACTAATATTCTTACAATTGCCAACAACAATGTGTGTATGCACATGATTTCATCACCAAAAGGGAAAGGGGAGTGATAAGACCAATTACCGCTTTCTTAAGAAGCTTGACCCTTAATCCGAATCTCCAATCTTGTTCATTATTTAAAGTGACCACCTAAATTAGAAAAAGCATTCAGTAACATGCCAAGGTAATAAAAACTATAAACAGGGTGTGGCATCGCACTCACAGCTTTCTCAGCAGCCTCCACAGTGTCATACTCCACAAGAGCATGTAACTGCATGTAGAAACCAGGAGATATTAATCGGTCAACAGTTACCACTTTTCAAGCCTGAAAAGTATCTATCTACGTAACTATTTCTCCATGCGAGTGTATCAGTTTGCAGCTCTCTGACTTGTGTGTGTTTATATGCGCCCTTTTATTTTTACTTACTCAAAATGTGGGTAGCACTTGATGCATCAGTTAAAGAAGAAGCTTGTAACTAAAACAATTTCTTTAAAGGCAGATTCCAGAGTAGGAGGACACAGAGATGGTATAGCTAAAGCCTTTTCCATAAGCTCTAAATATCAACACATCTGAAGTTTGTACTAGTTGGAAACTGTATGGGACCTTGAGTTGAAATTAAGAGTGGACCCAATCACATCCTACAACTCATTCTGATTCTGATTATAAATAATTCAAACTTAAAACTTCTTTTCATACCTTCCCACTCAGCAGCTTTTCTGCAATTGTGCACTTTTTGGGCTCCCTTGTAGCATGTGGGTCACGGATGGTCATATGCTTTATGCTAAAAATTTGAAAGAACTGTTACACGGCCAATCAGGAAAGAAGTAACAAGGACACAGCATAAATGCAAGAAGGGGGGAAAATGCATACTTTCCAGCTTCACCAAACAATCGCCGAAGATTATCTACCGAATGATCCTCCGGCAAATTCTCCACCAAAACAGTGCACAGCTTGAAGACAGGTCAAGATTTAGATCCTGTTTGAGCCAAATTTTCTTGCCAAAAATGTATTTTGGAATAGTGATTTGATGGAGAATGTGTGGTTGCAAAATAAGGAAAAGTTTTGGATTTGTGTGTAATATTAGTTTATTGAAGAATATGCGGTTGAAAATAAGTGAGGGAAAAATGTATTTTAGAAATAATGGGGACCAAACAAGGGCTCAATATCTTCTAAAACTACATGTCAGATTAATGATATCATGTTTCATTCAAGCAAAAATGTTACCATTGGATCCTTGACCTCAGCTAATGGAAGAGGATGAAGACGCTTCACCTTTTTCCCAGTGGAACTAACTACCTGCAGTCAGCAGGGGCAGACACTGTTAGGAGAAATTTTGGACAAAAATGAAATGATGGCAATGGCAAAAGAAGGCTGTTGGAGAAACTAGGCAACATTAACAATCATCAAGAGAATGTTACTTTTTCATAAAATCTGGTCAATAAGAATACTGTTACAAAAAATAGTTCCGGTGAAATTAAGTCACTTACAAGATGCTCAGATTCCCTTAGTGCTGCCACTATCAACAATACGTCTCTTGTTAGCTTCTTCATATTTCTAAAAGAAGCAATAACTCCAATAGGAACTGGAAGACAGAAAACTGATTTTAGCTATGAGAGTAGATATACTGTGCTGTTTTTAGCTATGAAAGTAGATATGCTTGCTATTTCGCAAGTGCCTCATTTTCTTATGAACTTGCTAATTCACAATAATGTATATTGCCAGGAAAATGGAATGGTTGCTTTTTAGTGAATAACACAAAAGCTTCTAATTCATTTAATGAGCAAAACTATAAATTTCACTGTGACCACCACAACTTTAAAAACGTCTGTGTATGTATCTCTCCAATTTTAAAGATGCAATGGAACACATATTGGCCACAGCGAATTAGCAGCACCAAGAAACATCTTGGGAGAGAATGACTTGTTCACTCGAAGAATAAGCTAAATATCGATGACAAGAAGCTCCAAGCCCTGACACTTGGCATGCTATAAATTTGAGCCCTAGGTTCTGTCCTACGCTATGGCCTATGAAATTCTTTTTCACTATCTTAATTAGATAACAACACATATATACAGCATTCCTTTTATGTTTGATAGTGGTTCATTGGAAAATTTAGCCTCCGTATGGAAAGAATTTATAAACAGTTTAATTTATAAATAAATAGAAATGAGTGGTGGATAAGTGGATAATACCTGTGCGCCCATTCGAATGCGTGATTGAAAATGAAGTTCAACAATTAATAAATGATTTAGAAATTTTGCCAAACGGAGGAGTCTAATCGAATATCTGAGAAAATAGTCTGCAGTGAATTTTTTTTTTATGAAAAAGGTCAACTTCTACAGTTTAGGCTTTTTCTCTTTTCAATTTCTACGGATGATTAATTTCCACATTTCAGAGTGCCAACTTCAGCATTCCAATTAGTCAGTTTAGCACATTTGAAAACAAAAATCATATTCAATTTGTAATGGTTCGGAATTCCAGGTAACACTGGTTAACACATGCAACATTGGAAAATGGAAAATTTAATCTGCAAAAAAAAAAAATAGAACTCACCAAACCCGTCTGCATTTTTAGTCACGTACTTCATCAAAAACTTGTCATTTGGCAGATTTTCATCGCTGAAATAATACTCTACCTGCAAAATGAAACAGATTTCAAAAGAAAACTTTGATTAATAGATGCACTTACAATGCAATATTGAAAGAATTAAACCGCAATGAACCCTAAATCATAACAAAGACCTTGAAAAATCACACGTAAATATCCACATATTAGATAGCCAAAAAATTTTAATCAGAAAATAAAAGCACTCAAGGACCCAAAATGCCCCTTACTTTAAAAATTAAATGCAAGAATCAAGAGAAGCTTATACAAAACCAACTCCAATTCTCATATTCCTAAATGCCAAATAAAGAGAAATAAGTTGCCTACAAAAATTTGAAACACGACCTGTAACAACACATTTCAAATAGACACTACCCTCACGCTGAAAAACCCTATAACACTCCCAGATATGAATATTTTCAATTTCATAACTAAACAAAGTGCTTAACCTAATATCCGATTCACGACTCAAATATTATACCCTCCACCAATTCAAAACCCTCCCAGTAACGAAAATCTTCTGCACAATGATCATCAATTATCCTCAATATTCCACAAGACTTCAAGAACTTACTGCACAATAAATCAAGATTTTGATACAGCACAATAAGTTCCTATAGTCTTGAAGACGGGCAGAACCAATGAAGGCCCAGCCTGCACTGGATTTTGGGCCGCCCCCCAATTTACAATATGTCAGCCACAGCCCAAGTTAAAAGAAAAAAAATTGAAATGGGCCAAATAATTGGCCCAGTCTTTTTAACTGAAGGTGGGTTCCCCATGTATTTCAAGGCTGAGGCTTGAATGTCCGCCCCTGTCTTCGACCCTCGGCCTCCTACATCTTTCTCTCTCTGACTCTGATATGCACACTTCAAGCTTCAAAGGTAATTTCTCCATTAAAGATCTCTTTCTTCTCTTTCTCTAGCATCAATATGTGAAATGTGGTATGGAATTTGAGTTACAAAACTTATTCAATTATTTACCAATTCATTTTATGTATCAATTATAAACGAAATTTGTTTTGTCATCTTCTATTTTACAGATTTTAGTATTTTATTGTGCTATTCTCATCTCATATTTGATTTAAAATGGATCTTGTTATTGATTTCTTGCAAGTTTTGCACTTCATTTCTTGCTAAATTTTGAAATTGCATTTTAGGGCCTAAACTAAAATTTAGGGCTTTAATGTTTTTCATCCAAAGTTTGATTCTTTATTTTTGTACCTTTACTAATATTGCCCAACACTGCAAAAACTTCCTGGGTCCACCCCTGCTTGAAGACATTGAGAATCATAACTGACATAGTGTATTAATGTGAATGATTTTCATTCTTAATAAACCTTGATTCATATCAACGACTACTAACATAATAAAATCAACAGCCTAAAATTTCAGTAACAAGTTAAAGTAAAAAATTAAAAAAAAAAAAATTATGCTGCACTTAAGTTCCTAAAGTCCTTAAAAACGCCGCGAATCAACTATTACTAATAAACCCTACTCCAGAATAGCAATTACTAAGATAACAAAATCAACAGTCTAAATTTCAGTAACAACTAAATTCAAATATACGCAAGAAAGCAAATTTAAACTCTAAAAAAACTTGCCTGTTTGATGATCTTGTTCCGAAGATCATCGGATAGCACGGCAGTCAGAGGTAGATCGGACGCCTGGGGAAAGTGAGATTCAGCAAATTCCGGAGATCCCACCGGTGAAATATCAGGTTCATGATCGAGGTCAAGATCGTGATCATGATCTGACGGTGGTGACGAAGAGGTGGGAACTAGGGCTTGTTCCATTTGCAGGAGAGACGAGAGAGACGGGAATGATCTCTCGTAGGGAAGTTTTCTCTGGAGGGTCAAATTTATACAGCCTGAGCTCAATGGATACTCTTTCCGTAACGGAATCTTGAAATCTAGTCATATTAATCTGTACCTTAGTCAATTGTAATTAGAGGATGAATAAAAATGGGTCAAACAGCGACTAAATTGACCTTCAGACAACTTTAGAGTGCTTAAATTAAAATTTAAAAAATTATAAAATATAAATTTTTAATGAGAATAATAGGTAAATAATAGAACTTGCTACACTCATGGTACACAGAATTTGCACGGAATATGTGTCAGTTTGTGATTAAAAAAAAAAAGTGGGGGGAACAACACAATAATGCTACAACAACAGCATATGTAAAAATTCTATGAAGAAAACACATGTAAACTTAGAATTATTATTCTAAATAATAATTGTGAATTTTACAAAATATATAATTAAAAAGTACATTTGTCAGCTGGAATTTAATTTAGTTTGGCCAAACTGAACATTGCACTATATTACTCTACCCTCACTCCTTAAGTTCTAATAAAACTATTGGCCAGCCTTGAATTTCCTGTTCATTGCCATGTCAGTGGAGGGTTTAATAATCCACGACAATCATGCTACATGAACATACTCAAAGACAGATTCAAAAGCAGAAGGGACAAGTGTCGTACATAATTAGACAATATGGAAAAAAAAAACATTCACACATACACTGTCTAGCTAACCTATTTATATCGTATTTGTTTTTTTAGCATGAACAAGTGACTTTATTCAATCCCTGAAATGCTACATCATTATCACAGTATCTTTCCTTAAAAGTTACCTTCAATTCCCACCCAAATATTAACCGTGCAATTCTTTGAACGTGAACTCAAGTGGGAGAGCCACGTTATGGGTGATCTTATGGCCCGGTTCATAGAGCACTTGTGTTGCTCCATCTTTTCAATGATGGATGACTCAACCAATATTAGGCCCAGCAGCCTTGAAAAATCTTGAGAATGGCAATTTGTTTGGGATTAACTGCTTAAGCAAAACTCCATTCTTTTACTAGCATTCCATTTCTTATAGTAAAAATCAAAACCCTTAACATTGACCCCATACAGGACAGTTTGGTTTACCACGCTACCCTGTCAGCACATGAACATCAAGAAATATTACAAACTTAACCAGATCACAGCCTTAAATCTAAACAAGAAATCAGATGAACAATAAAATACCCAAAACTAGAATCAACCCTAAAAACCTGGGGCTAATGCAGTTACACCCTGATTGTTCTACTCTCACATCATCTACCACTGGACCACATAAAGAGCTCATGTCGTCAGTTCTTGTGCTGTAATAAACACTGTAGAATGCAACACGTGTCCTCTCGGCCTTGGCCGTGAAGTTGAGATTAGCTGACTGAAATGTGGAGTTGGAATCCGGAGTGTAATGGATGTTTTGGGCTTGATCACCGGCAAAGGCCATGATGGCTAGTGGCCGCTTGCAGGAGTCACCGGCATGGCCTAATGAAAACGTCAATCTGTAAGGTTTATTAGGCTTAGTTTCAACCATTTGTGAGATAATTCCTTCCTTTCCGGAAAGCAGTTCAATGGCACGTTTGCTTCCCGGGACAGAGAAATGGTACGAGTCAATGTAGCGGACAGCTCGGTTTGACTCAACTATCCAACCGGGCAACGAGGATGTCTCTTCATCTAGATTGGTGGGAAGTAAAACACCAAGTGAAGCATTTCTGAACATCCAAGGGCCTTCTTCGAAATCACCATTAACAACTGCATTATCTGAATATGTCAAAAACATAACAACTCTTTAGCAAGCTAAAAAATCATTAATGAACTTGCAAGAAAAACAAAGGAGTTCATATGCTCAACTTTCTAATAATAGGTGCTTTAAATGAAGAAAATTATGGAAGAATACCTATTCTACAGCTCATGCTCATCTATCTTGATATCACAACCAAGTTTTTGGCTTAAGCAATTGGTATGTCAAATGTCATATGAGATTATTGTGTCTAGTTCAATAATAAGAGGGAGCTGATCCTTGAGTAAAAGAATCATCTTTTCATGAGTGAAAAAAGAACTTACAAACGATCAAATTGGCACAAATTTAAACAAGTCAATCGTGTAGCTGGTGTACAAGGTAGAAATGTAATAGTGGGGATATCCACTTGAAGTCTTGAACAGTCTGATGCTTTTACAGGTATTCATTCCTCTTTCTTTGTGTGCGCTCATGGATAAATTTTTCACGTGAAACCATACTGTAATTTTGTTTCAATTGTTCGAGCACATTTGACTAAGCTTGAGGAAAAAATGCAAAAGTTCTGTTTTAAGTAACTTTTTATAACAGTTTATTTTTCAACTTTGAAATCTTTTATTTTAAAACTTACTTGTTTCCTCAGAAGTAAATTACGCAAATATTTTAAGCTTAGCCAAACGTGCTCTTAGCACACAAGCATACAATGCTTCCAAGATCCATACAGTGTTGTCAATAACAAAGAACTATTGAAGGATGTATGGTAAAAAGTAAAGAACTGCACCGAATTTTGGAGTTTGAAAAACATACAGAATTCTTCTAACCTTTAGCTTTATCGGGAACTAAAAGCTTCTTTATAGCGATATTGTCAATAATGGGTCCACATGTGGGATCATCCTCCATACCCGTGTTCCTGAACACCACCCGCACATTATCCTCCTCTGCCTGAAAAGCCCACGCGTAAGAATCCCAACCCTGAACGCTGTACAGAGTCTGCAAATCAATGTTCTGCGACGCCGGCGGGACCGAAACGTTGAGCGACTCCAATTGGGCGCAAGTTCGAGCCGCGCTGAATGTGATTGAGTAAAGTGAGCCCTTGTCGACGGCGATTTGTTGGCTAATTTCGGCATCGTTACCGAGCCGCACAGCGTGTGCACCCTGCGGTACAATGAGGATCATTCCGCCCTGTTTTTGGCCTGATTCGACTATTTCGACTGTGCCGTTGGATGTCCAGCTGGGGATTGTTGCCACGCCCTCGGATAATCCGGCTTCTGAGGAGAATCCTCCTGGTGGAGGGGCCTCGAAATCGCCATTGGGAAGTAAGCCTGCAAAAAATTACCGGCCGTTGCGGTGAATATGGGGGAAATCAGCGGGTAAAAAATTGACTGTTACGCCAAGTGTAAATGATAAAATTTCCATTTTGACAGCTCATAAATGTAACTTTTTATTTCAGAATTTCTTCAATCAAATAAGAGTAATATTATTCATCTTCATTGAGAATGCAAATACAATTTAGTTGGCACGACTAGATTATGGAGGAGGTGAATGCACAATCTAGAACTTGTTTGGTAGGGATTTTTTGGAGGAAGAATTGATTTTAAATAGTGATATGATGAAAAATGTGTAGTTAAAAAAAGGAGAAAAAATTATTGATGTGATGTAAAATATTATTTTATTGAACAATGTGTGGTTGAAAAATAAAAATTAATTTACTGTAAAATTGAAGAATCCGTACCAAACAGACCCATAAAGTATGCTAGTCAAGTATCATTTTTAATCACATATAAGATCCCACAATTTTTATTCACCTTTTAATTACATTTCCAATAAGATTGACTGTTTACAGTACAAAAATATACTCCAAACATGATATTAGTGATTAGTACATGCACGGTAGTGTTTTTTCCATCCCAAACTCAAGCAACCTTTCACATTTTAACAACTTTCGATAGATATTTCTTTTTGAAAAGTCGGGACGTATCCAAGAGAGCCCATAAAACCACATGAAATTTTGTCAGATGACATGATAGGGACGTATCAATACGACAAGGAACCCATCCCATCGCAACTTTAGGCAAGTTCAAGAAGCCGCGTTAAGCCAAAAATTTTGGGCCCCGTTACTATTTCCCGCGCGTGTCGTCTCACTATTCAACCATTTTTTCTAGTCCATTACTTTCAGATCTAAAGAATCAAAACTTCGATCATGAGAAAGCAGTGGGCACCGAAAAGATAAAGATATCCAACCAATTAGTACACTGGCAAGGGGAACAGGCTTTTTATCGGCCAATAACAATTTAAGGGCTAGAAATCTCAGACAGATAATATTTAAAATACAGTTTATATAAGTTAAAATTAACTGGTTATAACCCGTGAAGCTGTAAAACATGCCGGCCCTATTGTTGAAATACGAAATATTCTAGGAATACATAACAAAATTGATGTCAAAGATTGACAAGGATAGTGGTAAGCTTAGTACATAGAATCCGTTGTGATAATCGAGATGTCGTTTTTAATTGAAACAAAGAGTCTTGATCAGTAATATCTAGGAACGTAAACCTATAAGACACGCACAATATATGAGCACAAAAAATCATGGGAATGGGAATTTTTTTCCTTAATTGTTCGATAAAATCATGACACATGTTTTCTATAAAAAAAATCTGTGAAATATCTATGTACATATAGCATTGCACTCCACTTAATTGAAATTGTGAAAACGTGAAATTTAAAACATGGAATGGTAAACTATTTCATTTAGAATTTTGGGTTAGAACATTTTATAAAACTTTTGAGGTTTAGGAAAGAGAATGAGCTAGAACAATGCATTAAAGAGGGGACAATACATTTGTTAGATATTTAATTTGCAGTGAGTACTAACTATGAATCATTTTACTCATCCTAAAAATAACTCTGGTCTGTACAATTTTTTTGAACTTCGCTAAAGGAGAATAAAAATGGATGTTCAAAAAATACATAGAGCATGTTTGGTGTACATTTTTTGTTAAAATAAAATTTGTGAAAATTTGATATTTTCATAAATGTGTGATTAGAAAATAAAAAAAAAAATTATGAATCAATACGTAAATTATTTTATTAAAAAAATGTGTAATTAAAAATGAGTATGAAAAAATAAAAATAAAAAATTTAAAGAATAGATTTAATGGCTGGCAGGCCAAAAAGGTTGAACGCGTGAAAACTACAATCATTTCAAATTTTCTTAATTCATATTCACAGAACCAAAAGGGACCCCTTCTTGATTCTCTAGACATTTGGCTCCAGCTTCTTTTTGAATCTCATTTTTTGTTTAGAGTATATTTTGAAAAATTAATTGATAGGGAAGGTATTATTAGAAAATAAAAAATAAATATTATTTTATTGAAAAATGTATGATTGAAATTTGAAAAAAAGAGAAAAAAATATATTTTAAAAAAAAAGGAATGGAAGGCTTATTTTATTTAGGCCCCTTTTGACAAATTTATAAAGAGTAATGGGTCCCAATATACAAGTGATAGTTATGAACAAAATAAATTTACAAATCAATTTATAAATTGGTTTTCAGGTAGAGGCTTATTGAAGGGAAAGAGTATGGAACAACTCTTGATTTTTAATTTAGACCCTGTTTGACAAATATTATTCGAAAACTCTTTTTTTCAACTTTCTTATTTTCAATTATACGATAAAATATTATGCATATAAATTAAATTTTTTGTCCTACTTTTTAATAGGAGATTTTTGGAAAAATACTTTTCAAAACATGGTTTTTCGTTGTCAAATATGGGTTATTTTTGATAGAGATTAAGACCGGATAAAAATTGAAAAATTAATCGTTATTGTTGACTTTTATTAGACGAGTGAAACATAATAACGACTATATTTTTAATTTTAATCAAATTTTGAGTTCTCTATCAAACAGGCTATATTAATAAGACATTTTGTTGACTAAATTAAACATTTAGAAGTTCTAAAGTTAAACATATAAGAAACTCTAAAAACTTCAAATTCTAAACTTACAAACTCCTTTTAGAATGCTTATTTACAGATTTATGACATGTTTAATTTGTTTTTTCCACTTATCAAATATAAGTTACTCACAAAAATGAGATTTATGACTATAAGTTTTTTCCACTTTTAAAAATGAGATTTATAACTATAAGTTTCTCGAATCTCAAATACAGTGAATAATAAGTTACTCACAAAATAAGGAGCAAAAGTGTCCTAAAAAAGCTGTGTGAGCTTAATTAAAAGTGAAAATCGAAAATAAGTATATAGAGAACATACCGTCTTCAACCAATGAGGTAGCTGAGTGAGCGAGTAGAAGCAGAACAAATACAGGGGTCCATTCGCATTTTTTTGAGCTCAAAGCCATCTTCAATGCCGAAACCTCTATCTCTATCTCTGGCTGGGGTTGTGTGTTTGTGTGAACGCAGAGAAAACTGACTGAGATTAGCCGGAGAGAGAGAGTGAGTAAGACAGGGAAAAGCCACTGCAAGCGTCCTTTTATCCAAGATTCCCTCCTGCTACTATTTGTCCTTTTTTTAGAATAATAAAGTTACTTCGACATTGATTTTTTCGGCCTAGCACATTAATTTTCTCATTCTTATTTTCCTATTTCTTTTCAATCACACATTTTTTAATACAATAATATTTTTCATCATATTAATAATTTTTTCTTCATTTTCAATCACATATCCTTTATCAGATCAACGATAAAAATACATTCTTACTCATAAAATGTACACCAAACAAGTTCTACATCTTGGTTGGCATTTTAATTTGATAATTGATTTGAATAACTGTTATTCAAATAAATGACCAGATTGCCTATCACATCTTGATGACATCCCAAGATGTTAACGTGTCCTCATCTATTATCCACGAATTGTTTGATAAATCTCTTCATAAAAAAATTAAAGAATTTGAGCAAAAGTTGATAAATTGTGTGTTGAAAAATATAATTTCTGAATTTTATAAAATGAATAGCTAAAATTAAAGTTTGATTACTTAAAAATTTATCAAACAAGGGTATAGTGATTATTTATGGGTCTTAACTCGTAAGTTTGGCAATGAAGCTCGTACCCTGTGTTTCACAGACCAAGTTGACAGTGACACCCATTATTTTATAGTCATAGTCCTTGTTTGGTACACATTAAAATTTTCATTCTCGTTCTTTTACTCATTTTTAACTATACATTTTTTAATAAAATAATATTTTTAACTTTTCATTCTTTTTCAACTACACATTCTCTATCAATTTATTATTTCATAATACATTGTTCAAAAGTAAATTAGTAATGTGACTCAAACATGTCCATAGAGCCTGTTTGGTACGGCTTAAAATCCAATTAAAATTGAAAATATGGTCGTTATTGGATCTCATCCGTCTAATAAAAGTCAACAATAACGGCTATATTTTCAATTTTAATCTGATTTTAAT
>CAIGRO010086847.1:0-14086 GCA_903798355.1 Fraxinus baroniana | reverse complement strand
TGTTAATTTGTTTTAAAATTTTTAATTAATCCAATATAAAAAATAAAAAAATTATTTAGTTTCGGGTCTTATTCGGTTCTTCGGTTCTTGGTCTAGACCCGATACCCGACCCAAACCGTTCGGTTCTCAATTCGGGAACCCGTTCGAATATTTATTTTATGAAGAACCACTCGGTTCGGGACTTTTGTTTAGCCCTAAACACACCAAAACTAATATATTGGGCCCATATTGTTAAGAAAACTAGGTTGAGGATCAAGTTGCTACAGAGTTTATAGGTTGAAGTTCAGTGGTGCAATTCTCCCTGTTCGAGAGGGAGGAAATGGTGGTAGATGGGTTGACCGGGCTACTTTTTCACAATACCAAATTTAAGTAAAAAAGGAAAAGAGAAATAAAAAGTTTAAAGAAATGACAATACCCATTTTACCTCCATTTTGAACGTTGATAATTTGAAAATCTTACCATTTCTGTTCTTCAATATTTATTCACCTTCCCCATCTCCATCTCCAAGGTTTTTTCATCCATTTCTATCTCCATATTCAAGGTTTCTTCATATTATTTGATTAAATTCGAATTTTTTGCTTATAATATTGATGGACAATGTATTTTTAGCTTTAGTATTCAAATGTTTTTTTAAAAAAATTCTTTTATTTTGTTGAAGAAATCCATATTTGTGAAGAAATTACAACATGTTTGTTATGTGTTAACGAGGTCTCGAGGTTCTGGATGGTATGGGATCCGAGTGGTCCGGGTGGTTTGGGGGTTCGAGGTCCGGGGTCCGGGGTTCGGGGGTCTATTTGGGGAGAAATCCCTCTTTTTAATTTTGAAATGAAGGGTATGTTTGTCTTTTAATATAATATTAAAAAGGTCGTCGTTAAAAATAATTAGTAAATTAGACCTACTTGTTGAATGGAACGTTCGTTGTGCCCATTTCAAAATTGCAGCCCTTCGAGAGGAGGAAGGGAAATTGAGAAATCGTAAGAGTGAAAAACTTCCCTTCATTCGAATCATTCAGAGAGTGGGAAAAAGTAGATGGCATCTTTTGGGTCTCTCAAGCAAGCAATCTTCGATAAAGAAGCCAGAAAAGAGGATGGTGGTGGTAAAAACGAAAAGGAAATTTGAAAACTGCGGTCCGATCCGATTTTCTTTCTCAAATCTGACCAGTCAATGGTCCGGTTTGTCAGACTTGCCAAATCCGATTTTAAAAGTTGAAACATTGGCGGAAACCCTAAAATAAGTACCTTTGTATTCTCTCCCCCTTTTATCCATCTGTGAACTTTAGAAATTACTTTCTAGCTCAAAAACAATTTTGTAAGCACTCTATCTATTTCTGATGTTCTTATGTGACTAGATTCCTAATTCGCTCAACAAGGTTCTATTAAGGTTTGTGCTATTGTATAATTTGGATTCTTCGTACTATTATTTCAGTCAATTCTCCATGAATTTCATTTTTGTATATCCCGGTGATGAAACATTTAGTAATCTGAAAATTTGCATAATTGGGGCTCCCTCTTGCCATCTTTGGTGTAGGAGGTTGAGGAACCATTACTTTTTTATGCCAGGTAGATAATAGGCCTTTCTGAGGGATATGATCTGTCAAGCACATTTTTTTTTTCATCATTTTTTAGATTTTGATCGATTTGATTTTTTTTTTTCAAATTCTTTTATTTATGATTTTCATAAATTTTAAATTTAACAATTATAAATTCTCTTGTTCTTTCCAGTTTGACAGAAAACAAAGACCGAAAATTAATTTAGATGAGACATTTTTTTTTAGTTTAAACTTTAAATTATTTTTTCAAAACCAATTTTTCATTTTGAAAGATAAATAAATAAAACAAGCTTTGAACCTTGAATGCTGTTGACATCCGACCTCCGAGGTCGTTAAGTACAGTTTGTTGTATGCATTAAATTTATGCTAATTTAAGCTCGGATATTTGAGATCAGCTCGTGTTAGTTATTGCTGAAGCTCGACGGGACATAATGATTGAAGATTCTTTTCACATTGTATAAATAGTCAATCAACAAATGACATTTGGAAGGTCTTACATCAGCGCGACCAATTCCACCAATCAAATGACTTAGTTTCATTCCCTAATTAGTTCATTAATTAGCTTCATTATCATTTTTTAGTGCTGTATACTGATTACATTAAAGATTAATTAATGATTGTCAACTAAATAATGGTGATGCATGCAATTTAAATATTGCAAGTAAGGTGGCAATTATCAGGACAAAACTTGAGGTTTTGAGGATCTTTAGATCAAAACAGAGTGGCATCAAACTTCCAAGCACAAACGTACGAAAATTGATAGCTGACAACCACATCAAAAAAAATCAAAATAAGATTCACCTACCCACTCTGTATACATACTGACATGCACACTAATATCTGCTACTTTTTAGAGTTCAATTCAGAACCAAGAGATGGGGCTGCAAGGAGAAGATGCAGAGCGGACTGAAAATGGTGTAGTGGCTGTAATGCCTGAACCCGGTAAAGGGCTCACTTCCAAGGTTATAGACTGGTTGGAATGGCTGTCTGTGAAGCTTATGCACGACTCCAAACAGCCTCTCCATTATCTTTCTGGGAATTTTGCTCCAGTTGAGGAGACTCCTCTTAAAGACCTTTCTGTCATTGGGCACCTCCCTGTGAGTCCAATTATGATGTTCTTAATGACTATAGGCGTATCAAATTGATCAAATTCATGGAATTCTTTTAAATGCTTTATGAATTTGTGGGGTTTTCTAGTTATATTTATCTGTAAGTTTACATCTTGATGTATATATGCAACTACATGTATGCATTTTCTTTATTCTTTGCCCCTTTGAAATAGTATTACCCTTCATTTGGCGATAGGATCAAGAAAAGGGTAACAAGAATTGGTTTTGCGTATATTATTGGTTTGCTTAGGTCAATATATAATTTGTCATTTCAATAGACACGGATGAAGAAAGTAAACCGAACCAGAGTATGCAGGTTTTAGTTGAGCCCATTGACTAATTGGCTACAATTGTTTTTGCATCTGATTTTTAATAGATGCATCTTGAGTGACAAATGAGTATATTTTCGGTCGAAGTACAACACAAGTTTGGCGCTAAAAAAATAAACCATGGTTCTCTGCGATTCCAACTATTTTTTAGTGGAATACTGAAAGGGAAGGCAAATGAAAAATATGATATACGAACCCAATGTTTCTAGCACAAGCCTGCTTTTAACCAGATGTCATGTGGTTTACTCTGTGATTGGGTAAGTGGAAAGTTTGAAAAAGGGCAAGGTAGAAAGCTTCGAGAAAAACATAGGTGGAATTGAGCAATGCAACTCAAGAGGGCAAAATATTCAACAAACATATATCATGTGTCAAGTACACTTCACTCTGGTCATTCTTCTAATGCTACTGAACAATGCGTAGAATAAGAATCTATACAGTAGCAAAACAGAGCCTCATGCCCAGACAATGACTAAATGAAGAAAGTTACAGAACATGTGAGGTCAATCATCTATCTCATAAAACATAATGAAAAACGTCTAACTTACATAATTGTACTTCTTTTGACATGATAAATCATTGAGCCTCATAAAAACGCTAAGTTCCATCATAAGTTATTCGTGCTTTGACTGCTTATAATCTAATTTTGTGAATTGTTTTGGCTGCAGGAGTGTCTGAATGGTGAATTTGTGAGGGTTGGTCCTAACCCCAAGTTTTCTCCAATTGCAGGATTTCATTGGTAGATCCCTTATCTTTCTTAAATTGTTTTCTTTAGAGTCTCGTATGGTCTTCTTTCACTTTGTTCTGAGAAGTTAATCCACTGGCATACCTAAAATTGAATTACTTGCGCCATTTTGTCCAAGGTTTCTTAATTTTATCTTATGCTTTGATTTCTGTTTGCAATAGTTCTTGTATTTTGATAGAGAAATTTGTCTAATCTCATCTCTCTCTCTCTCTTTTTTTTAATATTTCTGCAGGTTCGATGGAGATGGGTGCGTACCTCTCATTCATGGTTCATCTCTTGGGATGATGCCTTTAAATTTAATTTTCTCTATCACTCTTCCCCTCCAAATAGCAGCTTAAATGTCTCTGTGTCAAATTTTTCGACATAGAAGAACCTATTTGGCTATTTTTATGTTTTGTTATGCGATTGGGCATCCATGAAAAGGTTTCCTTTTTGCATGATATTGCACAATAGACTTACATGAACTTAAGCTAAATAAGAACCCATTAGAAGGCCTTTATTTAAAGGAAAAGTTTTTTTCTGCTGATACCAAACTGTGCTGTCTGGGGGTTAGAGCTCAAAGTGTTTTCTTCTTTTCAAGCAGAAATAAATCTGAAGAAGAGAACCAATCGTAAAAACCAAGAAAAAAATAATGTTGCTCGTTTCTTCAGTCGGGTTTTGATATTGAATTTTGTGTAACCCAGATGATTTCAAGTTTTAATAATCATATGTTCCCAACGGTTCTACTTGATTGACCACCAAGGTCACAAATTCTTGTCAAATCTTGGCAGCATTTCACAAATCTTTCAGAGCTTACTATCATAGTTGATGAAAGTTAGCTTTATCATTTGTTTCTTATTCTCACTTTTTTTTTTCCCCGCTGAATGAAGCAAAGACATCCAGTTCAATTAAGAAATGTGTTGAAATGGTTTAATCACTAGGATATCATCCTTCTAAGCCTTCACATTTATTTTAAAAATGGAAAATTATTATGTGATCTATCTGCCATTCGTGGTGTAGGAATTAATCAGGATATCACCCTTCTTATGTGACGAGATTACTAATTCACTCAACAAGGTTCTATTAAGGTTTGTGCTATTGTATAATTTGGATTCTTCATACTATTATTTTTGAATAATTCTTCATTACCAGAAGAATTCTTCACAAGCCCCTCACTATAGCAGGCCCCTACCCAATGTATTAAAAATTAAAAAAAAATAGTGGCCCCCACCCCCCATGTGTGTAATCTGTAAGTGTAGCCTCTCTCAGTATTTTTAGTCAATTTGTGTTCGTTTTTCAATTCTCCATGAATTTCATTTTTGTATATCCTAGTGATGAAACATTTAGAGCATGTTTGGTACGACTAAAAATCCAATTAAAATTGAAAATATGGCCGTTATTGAGTTCCAATCGTCTAATAAAAGTCAACAATAATGGCTATATTTTCAATTTTAATCTTTAATCTCTATCAAACATCCTCTTAGTAATCTGAAATTTTGCATAATTGGGGCTCCCTCTCGCCATCTTTGGCGTAGGAGGTTGAGGAACCGTTACTTTTTTATGCCAGGTAGATAATAGGCATTTCTGAGGGATATGATCCGTCAAGCACTTTTTTTTTGGTTTAAAGATTTTGATTGATTTGAGTTTTTGTTTTTCTCAAATTATTTTATTTATGATTTTCATAAATTTTAAATTTAACAATTATAAATTCTCTAAGAAAACAAAGACCGAAAATTAATTTACGCAAGACAATTTTATTTTTTTTTAAAAACCGATTTTTCATTTCAAAAGATAAATAAATAAAACAAGCCTTGAACCTTGAATACCAATGTCGTTGCATATTTTAGTAATGTAATTATTATACTTTTAGTTTTCTAAGTTTGGTGAAATTAAAATAAGATTTTTAGTATATTTTGATAGAAGTAGATAAAGTGTGTAGTTAAAAAATTGTGGGATCTATAAAATATATGATTAAAATAAATTGTTGATTTAGATTTAGATAAACATTTATGGCTGAAATAAATTATTGATTTTGACTAAATTTTAATCAGTACCATATAAATGCTACTCAAGCCATACTAGTTTTTATTAATGATTGTAGAACATTTTTTTTTTATTTGTTAAGTAAGGTTTTGGGTCCTCAACTTATGCAATTTCTTGATTTTGGATCCTCACGTAACAAAAAATAATTATTTGACCAACTGTTATTGAAATAATTATTATATCCTTACTTTAAAATGAATTAAAATAAAAGGAAAGAGAAAAAAACCTCTTTTATTTTGTGACTTTGGATCCTCATATAACAAACTACGTTTATCTAGCTTATGTTCGATGATCATTATTTGGTTAAAATAATATTTTGAATAATGATTTTTTTATTTGATGGTCACTATTTGGTCAAAAAAATGTTTTGAATAATGATTTTTTTTAGAAGAATGTGTGGTTAAAAGTAAGAAATTTTTTTGGACTACATGTAAAATATTTTATTGTTTGAATGTATAGTTGAAAATGAGTTTGTTAAAAAAAAAAAAAAAAAAGAGTTCTTGAATAATGGTTGTCAAATAGGAATTAGTATTTTTGTATTTATTTCCTTGGTAGTTTTGCTGTGTTTTGACTTTTGAGATTATTTATTTAAATCATAATAAGGGAATAATAGTAATTTCAATTAAAAAAAAAAATGAACCTTTCAATTTCCGTTATAAGGATGAAAAGTCATAGAGTTACGTAGGGATAGTAACATTCACACTAACTAAAAAGGTTGGATTCATGGTTCTTTTGACTTTTGAGATTATTTATTTATTTATTTAAATCATAGTAAGGGAATAATAGTAATTTCAATTAAAAAAAAAAATGAACCTTTCAATTTCCGTTATAAGGATGAAAAGTCATAGAGTTACGTAGGGATAGTAACATTCACACTAACTAAAAAGGTTGGATTCATGGTTCATATTCTTGGTAAGAAAGAATAATCAAATTGAGCTCATGGATATTCCCTATGTTAGTTTATGGATTAATACAGGATTTTTATCTTCGAAACTCATTAGAAGGAACATTGTAAGAGAAATGATCAAATATTTGAATACCTCAAAAATATCATGAGGTGCTCGAAAATGGACGAAGTAGTTCAACCAAACTCTCCCTAGTAAGGAAGATGGATCATTTCCTATTTTCACTTAGAAGGAGATTTGTGCATACTACATATGCAACCAAATACATCATAGTCAACCATTCATATAATACAATGTAACACCGAATACCGTATAACAACAATATACCATAATCCACGTTGTTACATGCCTCCACCCTAATAATATTGAGCTAGTATTGTTTACCCTAATACAATATCATGTACTAAACACGTATTGTTTTATTGCGCGAGTTTGTATAAACATTAACAATTAAGTGAAAGTGATGGGCTGTGGCTCTCAAAGTTCACCTTCTTCTCATGTTGTGAGTATTTGTAATCATCAGATCATGTTACTTATAAAAGGCTTGCCTGTTCTTGAAGTTGGTCCTGTTTCAAAGAAGTTAAAAGGAATATGTACAAATAGAAAATGAAAATTGTTATTGAATTATTTCTAGTAAGTGAAAGATGAATTTGTTGAGTGGCACTCTGAATTTGAGAAAGAGAACACATGGGATGAAGTCATTGCTAAGAATTCAGACATGATTTGGAAGAATGTGCTAAAAACTTGCAACGAGAATCAAGGTAACTACCCAGCATAGACATATACACACGCACACACCATTTTTAGTAAACGAAAATCTCACAAATTATGTAGTCTCGACCACTTGGGACGACCTTAAGAGGGCACCCCTCAGTCCTCTCAAGTACGGAAGCGAGTCACCAACTTAGGCCATGGGCTTTCTTGATCGCTCAATGACCCGTTCCATGGGCTTTCTTTGGTAGATTTCAGTTCTACAGACCACTACAGCTAGTCAAAATGTTAAAGCAAATACTATTCCAACCTTAAATTCCAGAGATTTGCTTCATATGGACATCGCATATTCTTTCTGAATGCAATATGCCAGTATCTCCCATTGATTAACATCTTACAGTCTTAGAGCTAGAAAAAGACAAGCAGGAATTACTTTATGTTTACGGATACATCGAATAAGTGATTAACAAACATCCATTTACTGCCAACGTTTTAGGGGCACTCAATCCTCTTGATAATGTATCATGAGAAACTGGTTTAAACATTTTGTCTCTCCGATTGGCATTCTAGCTTCATTTATCTTTCAATGTTTTTAACTAGAAGAATACACAAAAGGAAACAAAAAAGAAATAAAAATGGATAAAATTTACCTCTGTCACAAAGAAAGCATGGAATCCGTATGGAACTCTCTTGGGCAGTTCGACAATGGCAACAGGATCAGGTGACATCGTTTTTGCATCAATTACATTCACTGTCGACTTTCTGTATATGTAGTCAAATATGAGTTAAGGGTAAGGATACTGCATCTGAATTTGCAGTACAAGTCAAAATTAAGATACACCATGCCATCTACAGAATAACGACCCCAAACAGTGTATCAAAGGGAGACAGAGACAAGTACCCAGTGTTCTCATCATGTACAAAGAAAATCAAGTAGCCATCGTCTTCTTCAGATGTGGTACCAGGATGCCGGGGAACAAAGACAGCTTCTGAACCAAATCGTCCAGGTCCCAGATCAAAGATACCTTCAACATTTCCTCCAACTTCAAGATTTTCTTTTCCAGTCTCTGGTTCCGCATGCAAATCAAACTTGATAATCCCAGTTACCTTAGCAATCTTGTCCAGTGTTGTTCCATATACATATCGTTGTTTCCTAAATATGTAAAGCAATTGTGTTATGCAGATATCATTATAATTTAAAACTTTAGTCGAGAACAAGAAAATATAGGAAATAGAGATGGAATGTAGCTGAAAATTAAAAAAGGACATTTGTCATGACAGATGCAACTGAATTTATAGGGCCATCGAACCGAAATTGCTGAATATCATTGATTTTCATGTCCGGCTTCTCTTCACTGAGATAATTCAGATGCAAATTCCAAATCATTAACAGAGTTTATAAGACGTTTACCTAGTAATATAACTTTCGTTCACCCTTGGAAAATCTACGGCAGATACAGATAATTTTTTCTGTGAAGCCAGACCATTTTTGAGGTTGAACCTCATCTCGTACCTGACAAAGATAACTAGAATGAGAATTCATCTTTCAGAAATGAAATATGATAAAGACATCTATCAGCTTTGAGCTCTCCTACAGTTCAACTTTGAGATTCACAAGCTTTTCTTTAATAGCGCCATTAACCATGTCAAGATCTGGATTCTCAACGCGACAAGTGATTAGAACAACTTCATCTCCTTCCTCCCAAGCATTTGCTGATAAAAATAATAGAAATAAAAATACACAAAATGTGAGGACCGGTAACATTACAGCTACAACACAGGATTCTCATTATAAACTTGAAAATACAAGGAATGAACACAGGAGAAATCTCTCTCTCTCACACACACACACACACACACACACATTGTTGTAAATACAATGTAAGAAGAATCATGTAAACGATAGAATCAGAGGATGAATGTGCATGTAACTGCTTGTCTTCCTTTTAGCACCTTTGGCAATTGAATTGGTTCTTTTAATTTAATTTTCTTGTGGACACTTTGATAGATGATTTATAAATTAAATTTTATTATCTTGCAACTATCATTCTTTACTTGAAAACTGTAGTTTTATCTAGATTTAACAGGAGTTGCAACCAGTGAACACTACAGATTATCATCCATTTCAGTGTTCAGAGCTGATCTGAGAGAGAGAGAGAGAGAGAGAGAGAGGCATAGACCATTAGGTGTTGTGGGATAATGTAAAATCATTAATATTTGGAAAAAAAAATCCTCTTGATGATGCGCAAAGTTCATAGTAAAGTTATAGATTCTATATTACTAGTGAATAAATTTGAAATAGAACGTGTATTCGCTCACCATCTAGGCTAAGTTCAAATATAATTACTTTGTTTTTAGGTTATTTTCCATTTAAGATTTTTAAAAACTTCATGAGAAGACAAATAGTCGTGAGCAAAGTTGGAGTTCTATGCGACATTTAAGAAAAAACAACTGATATTAGACCCTTGAAAGAGAATAAGCGAGCTTGTTATTATGTATTAACAAGTGAACTTGTTCTTGTTCTTTTGAAACTGATATGAGATCCTTGAGAGAGAATAAGTGCAGGGAGCATTTCATTTGGAAATTCTATAAGGCATATATGAAAGCAAAGTTCCTCACCATTATGGAATATGAAGCAATTTGGAAGCTCAAACCATTTGATGAGGAGTTCACTTTTTGCATACCGCGGAAGGATGCCAAAATGAGCTTTCTGGGTAGCATCAAAGCTGAAAATAAACTTTCTATCCTTCACCATTTCCTGAAAATATGAAGACGGAAAGTGAGGTATGATTATGATGAGCGATTTGATCCACGACTATCCTAATAGGAAACCGAGTTATGAGATACCAATAGATTCTATCAAATAATGTTGATTTTCAGAAATTTCAAAATCAGTAAGGGATCTCTTACAGACCAAATAAAGTCACCTAGAAATTGACTTTATGTTTATGTGAAATAAATTACGTCATAAGAACTTTAAATATATTAGCAATAGTATTTTCTGTCAGCTATAGCAGTAGTGACACGACAGTAAAATTCTATTTAAAATAAATAGACAGAACTCAAAGAGTTTAGACAACAAACGCTGAATACAATCATGCCCAACAAGTTTTGAAAATGTTAAAACATGTCAACTCTCCATCTTCTGTAGAATGTCTTGGTAAACTTCTGTGATCAAATGGATAGTCTTATGCCTATCGTTTCACCACTTTATTATTATTATTTTTTTTTAAAAAAAAAAAAAAGATATAAAATGATAGTATTTAGTGGGAACTTTTTCACCATTCAAGTTTCTTTCTCAGAAAGATCACATAAATCATTAAGTAACAACATGAAGAAGAAACTGATTGTTCGACTAAAGAAGTCAACTAAAAGGTACAATCGTGGATGAAGGGAGTATTTAATTGACTTAGATTGGAATTGAAGGGAAAATCGATCTGGAAGTTTCTCATGAAGGCATAAAACTATGATGAGATAATGAAATCAGTCACGCAGCACAATAATCAGCAATAAGCTCGTGCTTTAGCTTCTTCAATGCAGAAATTAGTAGGTTCTATTTTGTGGAAGTTTATGACTTGATTCAGATGAAAAACAGGCGAATGTCATTAGGTTCAGATATATCCCTTTTAGCATGGAGAGGTGAAATACTCAGATCACTTTCTTTCAAGTACTAGATGGGTGAAAAAGAAAAGAGAAGGGTCGAGGAGACCCTTTTTACAATCAGAAGATGTGATGCCCGATGAAGCAAAGATGAAGGTGCAAACTAATAACCAATTATCATAAAGCATGCATAATATTGTTGGATTACCATACCTTTGGCTTAAAGTATAAAGGGAGGTCCATAAAAATTGCATAGTTTTCAGTAATCGCAAAATCATGCATCATGATTGGGCCTGGTATTGTTATTGGAACTGGATCATTCATCGCTCCATCCTTCGATATAACTCTGTATGTTACATATGGTGGTGTGTGTGAATAGCCAAAGGTAAACATTTCTCCTGCACGCAAATTTTTTTTAAGCACCTTCAAACCATATTTTCATGTATTCATTCTGTTTTTCTCAAGATAGCAATCACAGATTATCTGACTGAAAATTGTCATAATTTGAACATAATCAATCAAAGCATATGCACTATTAAATTATTTCATTTTAAATTTAGTATAGCCAACTATATAATCAAGAATGATGTGTTTTCGAGTTGAAGGCGAAGCTGTTGTTAGCTACATAAAAAGTGAGCTGACTATTGCAGCTAGGTAAGGAAAGGCATAAATTAATAACCTTTATTGAATAGGTCAAGGTGTGTTTAATATACATAAAATAAATTGAATGTCAAAATATCTGCTCTACTGACAGAAGCACGTCTCTTACCGGTGAATGGGTCAACCTTAGGATGAGCAGTAAAAGAATGTGCCAGTCTTTTATCATAGTCCAGCAAGCCGATAGTTTGCAGATCTCCATCTTCCAAAACTTTAATTGCATCTGTACAAGAGATGGAAATTATTAAAGCAAAAAAGAAATAATGTATACTACTTTTGGGGTCTCTTTATCCTTTTAATGCAAGTAATCTCTCGCAGGATTATCCACAGAAGAATGTAAAGCTGATACATGAGGTAATTTCACATTCTAGATTTATGACAGAATTAAAAGGCAAAAGGTGCAAAACCACAAAAAAGTGATAGGATTGTGAAAACTCAAGTTCACAGAAAAAGGCACTTCTATAGAATAAAGATAAAAAGCTTACATGGTTTATCTACCTCGCTAAGTGCCAAAAGCTTTCCATGGTGATATACTAGAGCTGTATTAGCTGCAACAGAAGTGTAACAATATATAATTAGCAACTCACAAACAGAAGTAAACAGAAGATATGAGATGGACGTTTCCTAGATTTATAAGGATAATTGTGATATCTATGATTTTAAAACTTGAATATTCAAGTAAAAGATGGAAAAACAGTGTCCAGGTGTGAAAGAAAACTTAATTGACCTACCTGTGCCATCCATGCCGAAACTACACTACAGTTATGTCTCTGGCTGATCTTGTATTTACTAATAAATATATGTATTGTTTATTTGTTTACCTAGCATTTCAATTGATTCTAATTAGAAGAGAGGGTGTAGGGTGTAAGATATGCAAGGCCAAATTCGTTGTGGGAAAGCATACATGACTGACCCACCTGTACCATTCCCATAGGACATATCTAATACTTTCAGTTTTGCTCTGAGCATTTGTATGTTAACCACGACCAATCCAAACATCCCTTTCAGGTCTCCAAACTGCAAATAACGTGCACAGGATAATGTAGCAAAGGGAAGAAATATGAAATGGATATAGGATCGTATTTATGAAGCAGGTCATCGCATTTGCTAAAAGAAAAATAAAAAGAGAAAGATCAAATGGTGCTTAGTTTTGAGACATGTCCAATTCTCGCATTCTCTCAAATAAAAATAAAAAGTGAGAAGTAAAAAAGGAACTATCAAGTATCAAATGCTGGTTAATTTTGAGACATGTCCAACTCCGTTAAGTCAAATATAACCTTCAGGTTACTCACGTTAAGATTTGAGATTCTGTCAACCTTATTAAAAAGAGTGTCACAAACCTTTATAAATTGGTCTATATTTTCATCTTTAATCAATGTGGGATTTTATCCCTTAACATGTCCCGCAAGTTAGTGGTTCATTTGAGCAGACTAATCTTGAAATTCGTGTACTTATTTTGTTGAGTCTTAATCAGATCGAATTGTTTATTGGAGCTTAATGGGCTGGATATCATGTTAAGATTCAGGGTTGTGGTAATTACAGGTTTCCCTACTTTTCAAGATTCTCAAATTCATAAATCAGATTTCAAGTTTTATTTTTCAAATATCAGATATTTTATATATAAATACAGATTTTTTATATTTAGCCCCTGTTTGACCCATATTATTTTTTTCATTCTCATTATTCTACTCATTTTCTATCACACATTTTTCATTCTCATTCTTATACTCATCTTCAACCACACATTCTTCAATAAAATAATATTTTCCATCATATCAATAACTTTTCCTTCTTTTTCAACCACATATTTCTCATTACATCACTTCAAAAAAACGCATTATCTCATTTTAATATGCACCAAAAACACTCTTAATTCAATATTAATAATATTATTATAAAAATTAATATATACATACACCCCACCCCTAAATTAATTTCAAACCCTAATTTCACGTCTCTCTCTCTCGCTCTCTCCATCTTTCACGCCTCACTCGCTTCCTCACAGCCACCACTGCGTCGCCACCATCGAGCGACGTCAATCTGAAGCAGCAGCGTCGCTACAACGATCGTCGCAACAGCAACCTCGCTACACTGATTTGAAGTTGCGTAGATTTGAAGTTGCTACTGCTACCGCCGCCGCTACAGAAACCTCGCGAAGTTGCTTCGCCCTTCGCTGCGTCCATTGCGAAGACGGTCGGTAGCGATCTGCTCCGCTCGAAGTGCATATTTTTTTTGAGTGGTGTGGTGATTGTTGGTGCAATGTGGGTGTTGGTGATGTTTATTTATGCGGTTGCAGTGATGGTACAGTGCGGTGGTATTGTGGTGATGGGACAGTTGTGTCGGTTCTTGGTGGTCTTATGGTGGTGTTAACTCTGTTTTGTGGTAGGTGGTGGTGGAGGCGCCATTTGTGTTGATGGTTGTGGCACTGCGTGGAGTGGAGTGGAGTGGGGCTGCGGGATGGT
>CAIGRO010086833.1:0-16380 GCA_903798355.1 Fraxinus baroniana | reverse complement strand
AAGATTTAAAAGAAAGCAAACAAGACGATGAAATTGGAGATGAACATAATATTTTATTAATGACAACCAATGGACTCTGCAATTTTCTACTGCTTTTTAACAGCATAAACTAAATGAAGAGTTTACTATTTATAGGAGACATGTCCAAACCTTAGAATCAACCTAAAATATGGAAACTATGTCAAAAATCGCATAAAATGGAAAAAGAATGAAACAAAACCGCGGCCTCGAGCGAGAAACAGGCGACAACGTGTCGCTCGAGCGATGAACTCCTTGTTCCAATTTTGGTTTTCTCGTCCAAATGATAAACGGGCATCCGTTCAGCATCACCAATCCATCTTTTTCCTTCTTGGACCCTTTTTGACATCTTCAAGCCCAAAACTCCACAATGTGAAACCCTAGACCTAATTTGGACCGAATTTGCACAAAACCCAACAAATGGAATAAATGAAGTACATGGACTAGCAAGAGAATGGATATTACTTGCATTAACAGCATGTTTCTACATTGTGTGATTACACATCAATTGGATGAAATGGTATAATTTAATGTTATCTATTTGGAATTATTTCATGCGAATGCCATTGGGAGGGTATTTCGTCACTAGCCCCTTTGATTATCTTTGCATTATCTCTAACTACTTATAAAGAAGCATTCCTAGCCTCTAACTATTGGTTTATGGGTGCAACCGAGGACTACATTTATGATATGGATCGGACCGTGCGAAATGGGCCAAGGATTTATTTTCCTTGAGCCCTTTGGTGATTTCAGTTTTCATGCACTAGTCATTTTTCTGGCTAATGCCAATTGTATCCTTTGAACATAATTGTGAATTCCAATCAGTCCCTGTACACTGAGGATAACTTATATTATCGAAGGCGAGCATAGCTTTTGATTCTCTTATTATTGAATGCAAGCCCCAATTATTAGATTTCATATTATCATATGCAACATTCTATGAGTCATCGTTCCTTAAATAAAGGAAGAGATGACATCTTGGAGTCATCATTCCTTAAATAAAGGAAGATGTGCTATTTCTTAGACTCATCATTCCTTGAATAAAGGAAGAGGTAGTATTTTTTGGAGTCCTCATTCCTTGAATAAAGGAAGAGATGGTGGAACATGCGACATATTTTTGAATCCTCATTCCTTGAGAAAAGGAATAGACAAATCGCGAGATGATTATTTCTGGCCTCGCGAGATGCTTATTCCTCTCTTCTCACTATCATCGAGCCAAGTTGTAAGACCTCATCTATCAGAGGCCTCTTATAAGACTCCAATAGTTCGAGAGCTATTTACAGGATGTTTATTCCCTGCCTTGTTAGATGATTATTCTTGGCCTCGTGAGATGTTTATTCCTCAACTCTAACTATTATCGAGATAAGTTGTATGACCTCATCTATCAGATGCCACTTATAAAACTCCAATAGGTCGAGAGCTATTAGCGAGATGTCTATTCCCCACTTCGTCAGATGATTATTTATGGCCTCATGAGATGTTTATTCATTGCTTCTCACTATCGTCGAGCTAAGTTGTAGGACCTCGTCTATTGGATGTCACTTATAAGACTCCAATAGCTCAAGAGCTACCAGTGGGATGTTTATTTTTTACCCCGCCAGATGATTATCTCTGGCCTCGCGAGACGTTTATTCCTCTCCTCTCACTATCGTCGAGCCAAGTTGTAAGACCTCGTCTATCAAAGGTCACTTATAAGACTTCAATAGTTCCAGAGCATTCGCAGGATGTCTATTCCCCACCTCGCCATATGATTATTTATGGCCTCGTGAGACGTTTATTCCTCGCCTCTCACTATAGTCGAGTCAAGTCGTAAGACCTCATCTATTAGAGGTTGCTTATAAGACTCCGATAGTTCGAAAGCTATTTACGAGATGTCTATTCCTCGCTCGTTACATGATTATTTCTGGCCATATGAGATGTTTATTCTTTACCTTTCTCTATTGTCGAGCGAAAGTGTATGACATCGTCTATCAAAAGCCGCTTATAAGACTTCAATAGTTCGAGAGCTACTCGCGGGATGTTTATTCCTCGCCTCTCATTGTCGTTGAGCCAAGTTGTAAGAGGTCGCCTATTAGAGGCTGTTTATAATACTCCGATAGTTCGAGAGCTATTCAATAGATGTTTATTCCTCGCCTCACCAGAAGATTATTTATGGCCTCACGAGAAGTTTATTCCTCGTCTCTCACTATCGACTAGCTAAGTTATAAGTCATCTTTTATTCGAGTCTAGCATATAATATATCAAAAGTTCAAGACAAGCCACTAGTTCAATAGTCATTTCTCGCTCTCTGAGATGCCCCACCTTACGTGATGTTGCATTACAACTGCATTTATCTTCGAAGAGCACATCATACCTCATCACCTCTACATCAATTGTATTATAGTTGTCTATCTTTCAAAGCTTTGTTTGTGCTTCAACTATTTTATATCTACTAATCTTCAGAGAGTTTATGTTATTTACCGCTTTGTAAGGAGATGGGTGGGCCCACCTTAATACCTAAGAAGATGAAGCCTTCCATGGCTGGATCAAACATCAAGGAAGAAGCCCTTAACATGGATGTGCCACCCCTATGTAACGATGTCAGCTTATTATAGCTACTTATGTCCAGAGTATCGCCTCTGTTATTTATATTCAGAGCATCGCCTCTACTACTTATGTCCAGAGCATCATCTCTGTTACTTACATTCAGAGCATTATCTTTGCTACTTATGTCCAGAGCATTGCCTCTACCACTTACACATTCAGAGCATTGTCTCTACTACCTATGTACAGTATATCACCTCTGCATCAGCTTATCACAACTACTTATGTTTAGTCTCATCTCTACATCAACTTCATCACAGTGGCTAATATTCCAAGCCCGACCATCATATTAATATTCGACTTGAACTTAGGTGACTATTGTGATACTATTATCTTTGTGTCATTACATTATTATTGTTAGCATATGCTTTATATTATTGTTACCAAGTACGAATGCCACATCATTACTAGCATGTCATGACCATATTTTCACTACTGCCAGTATGCATGTCACGTTATCTACATTATCAACATGTTACTTCACTATAGCACTCCTATTACACTGAGTTGTGCAAGCATACAGGTCATGACAAACTCTCTGAATGTTATATCTTGAAGAAATTTGATGTCATTATTCACTTTATTGTCATGAGTAACATGAGGGGCAAATGAACCCAAATTTATTTTCTATATGTGCGGTGGAGATATTATGTTGTATTACAAGTTGGTTTAATCCATATTACATATGAGATGCTGCCGAAATTTCGACAAATTATATGCAACATCTATCTTTCGAGGTAATTCGTAAGTCCCGGCTTATTCAGGCTCGCACATATTTTGAGGTAGTTCGTAAGTCCTCACTTATTGGAGTGGTTTATATTCTCGAGATAATTCATAAGTCCTCCCTTATTCAAGCTCGTACACTTTTTCTGAGGCAGTTCCTAAGTCTTCACTTATTGGAGTGATTTATATTCTTGAAGAAATTCGTAAGTCCTTACATATTTGGGATCGATGTATATTTTCGAAAAAAATTGTAAGTCCTCGCTTAGTGGAGTTATTCATATTTTTGAGGCAATGTGTAAGACCTCGTCTATTTGATAGCTTATATTTCAAAGTTCAACCCACACATGAATGTACGACTCAAACTTGAGGGACTATTATTCCACTTATAAATTATGCGTCATCAACTATTCATTGGGTTGGGCTTATAAATTAAACAATTTTCATCTTGGGCTCGGCTCATTGCCCACGTGGCCCATTTACGTCTTCATATATGTGTGTGTGTGCATGCGTGCGCGCACGCGACCCGTGTGTGTGTGAGTTTCATTCACAATAAAGTATGTTCTCTAACCCTATCCAAATTTCCTCTCCTCCCTTGCACTTTTCTTTTTTGTGGTCCGACCGTTGACTTGATCATTGGAGTACAAACGGTCGTCAGACCATTTTCTTGACCCGTGGCCTTTGCCTTCTAACAAGGTGTTCTAGTGTGTAGTGATCTCTATATGGAGGGAGGTGGAAGGAATTCTATTGGTGTATTTTTTGGGGTCAACAATATTCAAATTATACAAAACCTAAAGTAAAGAAATAGATGAAGAACTTAAAAACTTGATTTCTTGCATGAAAATCTTCAATCATAGCCTTGAATCTTCAAATCTTGTTGTAGAATTTTCCTGGCCTCTCTTGAATGATAAAATAATGATTTCCCACGTTTTAGAACCTGTTTAGGTCATATAAGATTTTTTTTAGTGGAAGGAGGGCGGTACTTCCGAGATTTAATTAATATGTCATGACTTGTAACGGAGGATACCGTGATTACAACTGAAATGAAGCAAAGCAATAAATGAGAAAGTACTACTTTTCTTACAACAAAAGTAAAGTAAAGTATTAAAAAATGAAGTACTACTTCTCTTAAAATAAAATTAAAGTAAAGCATTAAAAAATGAAGGTACTACTTCCCTTACAAGAAGTGCAAATGTGAGCAAAAATAAAAGTAAAGACGAGATGAAAAAATCAAACTCTGTTGGGCAAACCATATCTGTCAATCTGAACGACCGTCCTGATATGTCATGGTAAGCCGATTTGTCCATATTCCTGGCATCTACGATGATGCCAACCCTCGGTAGTAAGTGTATCTGCAACTTGGTTCACCTCTTTGAAAATGTGGGAAATCGTATTTCTGTTATAGGAAATGATATCTATAATCTGTCTAAGTATCCTTTGGATAGGCCATGGTCTGCCACCTCTGGTGATGCAGTGAACGGCCATGGTCGAGTCTGTCTCAACCCAAATATCTGACAAACCAAGATATCTAGCTAGTAGAATCCCATCACGAATAGCCCTAATTTCTGCTTCTAATATCATACACTGTCCATATGAAGCTGAGAAGGTCCTGATACAATTTTTTACGTAGTCCAAAAATATTGCCATACATGATCTAAAATACTGCTACCAGTAAAAATATGAGTGCTGGTCTCAATCTCTGAACAACGCTGACTCGAGAAGCCAACTGACTGCCTATCCTCCTTTAGATAATGACATCAACTAGTATTAAGTCATGTCGTAATCTCCAACACAAGAATGAAATGGTAGGATGTATGATAGGGCTCCACAGTAGACAAAATGAATCCTACACTGGCCTGCTAGGGCAGATCAGGTGCCTGTTAATTTAGTAGTAAATCTATCATCTAGTATGGTCCTCCAGAAAATACGATCCGAGACATCAAGGCATAGTGGAATGGTCGTAATCTGCTCTGCCATAGCTGATGGAAAATCATGTAGTAATCGCCCAAAATCCGATTGAGTCTCCTCGAAAAAGTCATGCACCTTTGCAGATATGTGCTGTCTGTTTGGAAAAATGAATGTCAATGTAGAATCACCCATCCAGCAATCATGCCAAAAGAAGATCTGCCCTAACCCAAGGCGCCACGCAATGTGTGTCTCGGCACATGGTCCAAATCTCTTCAGTCTCTTCCAAATCGAAGAAACTGAATAAGGAACTACTGCAAGCAATGGATGTGTCCATCTACAATATTTGCCCAGTAAAAATTGAGCCCGCAGAGAACTCTGAGACCTGAACAGCCACCATAACTTCAATGAAAATGTATCCGTTGTATCCTATAATCGCCTAAAGCCCAGACCTCCCTTGTCAGCTGGAACGCAAATCGCCTTCCAACTCCGCCAATGTAAATGACGCGCATGATCCTTAGAATCCCGAAGGAATCACGCAAATATACTCTTCAACCTTTTTAGAATGACCTTAGAAGGTTACATAATCTGGAATAGATACAGTGGTATAGAGGAAAGAACTCACATTGGTAGAGTAATCCTACTACCAGGAGAAAGAAGGCGTGAAGCCGATCTAGAAATCCTACTTCTGACCTTCATAATGAGATCATCATACAGAAAGCTCCTCTTAGCCCCTTTACACAAGGGACTCCCAGATAAGTGAATGATTGTCTCTGATGTAAAAATCTACTAAAAATCACTAACCTGCGTATCTGAATGTCAGATGCCCACCTAGGCAATATAAAACCACTCTTGTTTCTATTTACCAATTGGCCAAAGACCCCCTCGTAGTGCTCCAAACAACTGATGACCCTTTTGATAGAATTCTTCTACCCATTGGTAAATATAATTATATCATCAGCAAAAGTAAGAAGAGAGATAAGACTACTACATCCATGTCTACACTGCATACTAGGATATATCTGAAACCTTTAAGTAAGCAATCGAGAAAAGTAATCCACAGTAATAATGAATAAGGATGGAGAGATAGGATTTCTCTGTCTGAGTCCCGACAATGAAGAAAATAAACCACATGGTCGCCTATTCAGAAGCACTGAGAATCGACACTCCGATATACGTCTGATCCGATCAATCCATAACTGGTCAAAACCAAAAGCCTCTAGTATAGAATAAATGAATCCCCAATCCATACGATCATATGTTTTGACATGTCAAACTTCAGCATATCATTCTCTCCATGCATTCTATTATCTAACGTGTGTACAAGCTCCTGGGTCAACAAAACATTGTCCACAATAAGTCGATCGGGGATAAATCCACTCTGCTGAGGAGAAATAATGGAAGGTGGAAATGAACTCAATTTATTATTGTTCAACAGCTTTGTGATAAGCTTATTGAACACCGTACACAGGCTGATAGGTCGGTAATCCGTCCATCTACAAGCATTCTCCCTCTTCAGAAGCAAAATAATAGACATGATAGCAAATCCTCTCGACAAATGCCCACCCTCAAAGAAATCAATTACTTCACCGTATACATCATCCTGTATAATATTCCAAAATTATTGGTAGAACAATGATGAAAATCCATCAAGGCCCACAGCACTATCAGCATCAATACTGAAAACAGCCTCTCGCACCTTACCAATCAAATGGAAGTGGTTTCAGTGCCATATTGTATGCCTCCGTCAGTATCTTAGGTATGATATCAGGATGAATATATTCCAGAGGCTATGAAAGAGTGGGTAATAATTCCTGGAAAAAAAGAGATTGTCGAGCTCTAAATATCGATTGGAGTAGTAAGAACTTCTCCTGCTTGAGTCGTGATGGTCCTGATATGAGATCTGATCCGTCATCCCTGTACTAGTGGATGAAAATATCTGATGTTGCGATCTCCCTCACATACCTAATGAGAGCCGACCTTTTACTTTCAAAAACCCTAATCAATAGCTAAGGTTCGATTCAAATCGGCATGTGCATGATGAAGTAACTCACGATGCTCCGATGAATGATGAACCTCAAAATCAATCTTTGTGGTTAACCCTCTCCTCAACGTCTCTAACTCTCTAGAACACCACCAAATACCCCTCAATTCCACCACCTTAGTCCCCATTTCAGCCTAAAGAACTTTTTCCATAGGGCAGCCATTCCTGTAAGATGAGTAGGGAGTGGCCATTTTTTGAGAAACGAATGATGATAAGTCATGATGTTTGGTCCAAACATTGAGGAATCAAAATGGTCTAGGACCTAAATCCTCATAAAAAACCCACTGTAATAGTAGATGTGAGTGATCAGATGAAGTACGATTCAGATGAGTAACAGTAAGCTACCTACAAAAGTCTACAGCTAAAAAGTTAATCAAAATTCTATCCAATCTTTTAGCGACCTTGCCATTCGTCCAGGTAAACTGAGGCCCGAAAAATCTAGCATCCTCTAAGCCACAGTCTAACATCATATCAGAAAAATTAGTAGAACCACGATCTTAACGATTATGACCAGTACGCTCACCATCATGTGTGATGACGTTAAAGTCATCCCTAACAAGCCAAGGTTCATCCATAGAGAGAGAAATGTGGTGGAAACCCGCCCACAAGTCTCTCCTAATATAGGCCTGACAAGCAGCATAAATAACAGTCAAGTAAATAGGTCGTGCAAGTTTGGGATCATCAACTCTGACATGTAGAAATTGGATATGATCATAAATAACAGTAACGATAGTATCCATATTCTAGAATACCCAACTCTTACTCGACTCATTATGAACCCCAGTGTCTAAATGCAGATAACGACGAACAAAATCAAACATCCTTTCTAAAACCATAGGCTCCAGAATAACCAAAATATAAACCTGATGAAGCTGAATAAGTTTTTTCAGGCACCTACGAGTAGCTACACTAGCTACACCTCTCACATTCTAGATGATGGCACTCATATGGATGTACGTGAAGAGATAACCTGTGATCGACTCCTAGTCATCATCCTGGGTAGTGAATTATCAGTAACGTTCGAATGTCTCTTCCAACTTATTGAGACAAATCCATCCTCTTCTATCCTACCAATCAGACCTATCAAATCATCAGAAGAAGATCTACGAAAAAGATCCTGCTGATGAACTTCAACCTGAGGAAAATCCCCTGAATTTGACTGCTCTATAGAGAGAGGAGTCTCCATATTATGCTGACACTGTGCAATAGGCACATCCAAACTACTGAGGCCCTGCGGCCTCTAGAGCATATCTATCAAGAGAGAGTCAAAGTATGTAGAATTAACTGTCATAGAAGCACAGCTGATGGGATCGAAGCATGAATACCTGAATGATCAACTTATGTAACAACAGGTGGACGCTGATGAACAACCCTCTGAGGAACAATTGTAGGATTATCTAGCGACAAAGAAGTAGTATTTTGTATAGCAGTAGTACTGATGATAGATGGAGTAGTAGAATAATTGGGAGCCATTTGTGTAGCAAATGTCTGCGATAAAGCAATAGTAGTGGTATGACCACTGGGGACTATAGAAGGAATGATTTGAGGGATGGACTGAGAGATCTCATCTGAAGTACTAACTTGTCTCCTCTGATTTCTATTAATAGGTGTCCATCGCTGTCGAGGTACGATCATGACGTCCTTACCCTTGCCCTTATCCTGGGGCTGCAGAAGGTAGAGCAGAATGGGAGCCACTAGAACATTTCTCATCCGAATGACCAAAGTGTCTGCATCGAAAGCAAAATTCTGGCACCTTATCATATACAACAGGCTGCCAATATCCACCCCTCTTCTCCCTCTCTATCCAAACTCTATCACGGAGTTTACACTCCAAATCGACCTCAATACATTCCCTCGCCTCACTAGGTCGTCGAAGGTTAGAAGTGGCGTCGTCAATATGAAGCGGAAGCTTAATAGCTTTAGCTATAGCAAATAGGGCACATTTAGCTCGAAAATGAATAGGAAGCAATGGATATGAGATCCAAACAGGAGAAATAGGAGCCTCATGTAGTGGAGTAAAGCTAATAGTGTACTTAAAGACCCCTACAGGACAACCATCAATATACTAAGTGGGTTTGAGGAATAATCGTGAATATTCATTCTCATGCGCCAAATGAATTATAATGTGTACATAATCAATAAGACCTATTTCATAGTCGCCAAAAAATCCAAAATGCATAAAATTTTTGCGTACCTTGGTCATAAAAGGTTTACGATGCACAACTTTACCAACAAGGGTAAACATGTAAGTTAGAGTGATGAGGCTTTTTTTTAGTTAAATGAGGGTGGTACCTCCGAGATTCTATTAATTTGCCCTTACTTGTGGCGGAGGAATACCGTGGTTACATGGAAATAATGAAAGCAAAAAATGAGAAAGTACTGCTTCTCTTATAATGAAGATAAATGACGAAGATTAAAACAGTAAACGAGGAAGTACTACTTCCTTTACAATAAGAACAAACGCAAATTTAGGCTAAAATAAGAAATGTAAATAAAATCAAAATTAAACTCTAACACTAGGCAATCCATGTCTGTCAATTTGTNAAGATTAAAACAGTAAACGAGGAAGTACTACTTCCTTTACAATAAGAACAAACGCAAATTTAGGCTAAAATAAGAAATGTAAATAAAATCAAAATTAAACTCTAACACTAGGCAATCCATGTCTGTCAATTTGTACAAGTGCCCTAATATGTCGTGGTAGGTCATGTAGTCTATATATTTGGTATCGTCGATGATCCCAACCTTCCGCAGCAAGAGTATCTGCAACCTGATTTCCTTCTCTGTAAATATGAGAATTTTTATCTCTATCGTAGGAAATGATATCTGTGATACGTCGAGTGTGCCTTGAATAACCCATGGTCCTCCTCCTCTAGTGATGCAGTGAATAGCTACTGTAGAATCAGATTCTACCTCAATTGATGAAAACCCAAGACCATGAGCTAATAAAATCTCATCAAGAATAGCAGAAGCTCTGCCTCTAATATCAAGCATGGTCCCTACGAAGTTGAGAAAGCCCTAATACAGGGTCTTGCCTGGTCTCTGATGATGCCTCTCCCACTCGCAAAGCCATCCTGACACATCTATCAGTATTGATCTTGACAGATCTGACTCATGGAGTACGCCACCAAACTAGAATAGGTGGAGGTGGAGAAGGGAGTTTTATAAAGATACCAAATATAGGTGCAAGTGTCAAGTCCCCTCGCTAATGCATCACTCGAAATAGTCCTCCCATGTGAAAAAAAGGAGATCATGCGATAAACCCTCCAAATGATACATTTGGCGACAATAAGAATTCATCTATACTTTTCATCATTCATCGCGGTCCATAGGTACTAAAATATCAAAAGAGGAATGATAATGCGAATGTGTCCACAACGAACATAATGTCCCGAATACCTCAATCTCAGGAATCTATCTGACTCCATCGCCTGAATTCATAGGTATCTGAATAATATCTGTAAAATGCTGCCATACCTGATTAGAGATGCTACTATCATTGAAAATATGATTGATAGTCTTAGTCTTGGAACAACACTGACAGCAAGAAGCCATCGGCATCCATCATTCCCTAAATAACCACATCTACTGGAATCAGGTCCTGCCATAGTCTCCAGCAGAAGAATGAGATATTAACAGGCAAAATGGAGCTCCAAAGTAAACGGTATGAATTCTGATATGGCGTCCCGACCATACGAGCTGCCAGTGGACTTGATAGCGAAACTACCATCAGATGTATTCCGCCAAACAATTTGATCAGAGATATCTGCACATAAAGGTATAGCCTCTATTTGCTCCGCCACCAGAGAAGGGAGAACCATTAATAAATGTCCAATATTCCACTCAGTATCATCAAAGAAATATGCATCATCGCAGATGTGTGCTGTCGGTGTGGGAATAGGGATGCCAAAGTGGTCTCACCCATCCAACAGTCATGCTAAAAGAAAATCAGACCCTCTCCAAGGTGCTATGCAGTGTACGGCTCTGTTTGGGGCCCAACTAATTTTAGCCTCTTCCAGCTTGGAGAAGCTGAGTAAGGAACTGCTATAAGTAAATAGCGTGTCCCCATACAATACTTGCCCTGTAAGAACTAAGCCCAAAGAGATCTTTGAGAACGAAACAACCACGGTAGTTTCATGGAGAATGTGTCCACCATATCCTGTAATCTCTTAAAGCCTAAACCACCTTCATCAGTAGGAAGATAAATTTCCTTCCAGCTCCGCCAATGTAAACGACGATCCTGATCTTTGGAATCCCACATGAATCGTGCAAAGATGCTCTCAAGTTTCTTCAGGATAGTTTTATAAGGCTGCATGATCTAAAGAAGGTATAATGGCATGGAGGATAGCACTGACCTCAGCAAAGTAATACGATTCCCATATGATAGAAGTTGTGAAGCCCAACCTGAGATCATGTTTCTGACCTTCTGAATAAGGTCATCATAAATGAAGCTCCTTTTACCCTCCCTGAATATGGGGACTCCTAGATAAGTGAATGGCTGCTGCTGGTGTCGAACACCCATCAAAATCTCCAGTCGTCTGATTTTACTAATAGATGCCTGTTTGGGTAGTATGAGTTCGCTTTTGTCTTTGTTCACCAACTAACCAGAGACCCCCTCATAATGCTCAAGAAAATTAAGAATTCTCCTAATAGACTGTTTCTGACCGTTGGCGAATATAATCATATCATCAGCAAATGGAAGGTATAAGACAAGAGTACTACCTCTATGACGATAACACATACTGGGATAATCCTAAAACCTATAAGTTAGTAGGTGTGAAAAGTAATCTGTGGCTATAATGAACAAGGCGAGATATGATCTCCATGTCTGAGCCCTCGAGATGAAGGGAAAAAACCACATGGACGGCCATTTAGGAGAACAGAAAAATAACACTCTGAGACCGACTAATCCTATCAATCCAGATCCGATCAAATCCAAATGCCTCTAATACAGAATAAATAAAGCTCCAATCCATGCAATCATATACTTTAGTCATGTCAAGTTTCAGCATAGCATTACTCCCTCGCATCCTGTCATCCAAAATATGGATAAGCTCTTGAACCAAAAGAACATTATCCCCAATTAGGTGACCATGAATGAACCCACTCTGTTGAGGAGAGATAATGCGTGGTATAATGTACTCAATCTGGTGTTCAACAACTTAGTAATAAGCTTATTGAACACGGTACATAAACTGATAGGTCTGAAGTCGGTCCATGTACAAGCACCATCTCTCTTAATGAGCAAAACTATAGTGGTAGCAGCAAAACCCCGTGGAAGATGGTCGTCGTCAAAGAAATCCAAGATTGCCCTGTATACATCGTCCTGAATAATGTCCCAACAATGTTGGAAGAATAGGGAAGAGAATCCATCTGGTCTGGCAGCACTATCAGCCTCTATACTAAACGCCACTTCCTGAACCTCATGAATCAAAGAGATGTAGCCAAATTATCATCCTCAGTCAAAAGCTTAGAGATGATATCAGAACGAATGGGGTTTAATGACTGTGTAGGAACAGATAGAAGATCCTGGTAGAATGCAATAGCAGAAGACTGAATGTCAGCAAGAGTTGTTAAAACAACCCCTATTTGCATCCTAATGGACCTAGTACACGATTTGATCCTACGTCTTTGAACCATCGCATGGAAATAACGGGTATTGTGATCTCCTTTACAAACCCAATGTAAACCAGCTCTCTGCTTCCAAAAACCCTTCCCAATAGAAGAAAAAACCCAATGTTTGAGTGATACGAAGTAAACATTTGTAAGGAAAAAATTCTATAGAATTGGGATGTCAGACAGAGAGGGTTCCAATTTAAAAAGAGACTCGAATCAAAACCACATGGCGAATGATGCAATAAAGCGGTTTGAGCGGGTGCTTGAGAATGTGACTGAAAGGCTTGATAGGTTAGATACATTGGTGGCCAATCTTCATATGGTACAATCAAATGCAAGGAGATCGAGTAGGCGAGAGCCTAGGATGGATGTACATGATGATTATGAATTTAGTAGCGATATGGGTATTGGTGCATCGATGGTGGGTGATGTGGGTAGGATGAGAAATAGAGGAGGTAGGTTTGAAAGAAATGGTAGAAGTCATTTTGGAGATGAAGCGGATGAAAATATGGGCAATATTAAGATGTCAATTCCATCGTTTAAGGGAAATAGTGATCCGGAGGCTTATCTAGAGTGAGAAAAGAATGTAGAGTTGATATTTGATTGCCATAACTACTTGAAGGAAAAGAAGGTAAAAATAACCGTTCTTGAGCTTGAACTGATGCGATATTGAACCACCCTTCAAGTGGTTACATCAAGGAGGAGGAATCGGGAACGAGTGGTGAGTACTTGGGATGAGTTGAAAACTATCATACGGAAGCAATTCGTGCCTAGTCACTATTACAGAGAGCTGTACCAAAAATTACAAGTTCATATTAGGGGTCGAGGAGTGTGGAAGACTACCATAAGGAGATGAAAATTTTGATGATCAGGACGAAATGGAAGAGGATCGAGAAGTCACCATGGCTCATTTCTTAAATGGGTTGAACAGAGACATTGATAATGTTATGGAGTTGCAGCATTATGTAGAGATCGAAGACATGTTGCATGTGGCCATAAAGGTAGAGAAACAGTTGAAGAGGAAAGGAACATCTAGGCAACCATTGGGTACTTCAGGTTCTAATTCATCTTGGAAACCGAGGTGGGATAACAAAGGTGATGGAGTTATTTCGAAATGAAGGACTGAGATGCCAAGGAAAAAAGATGATGGAACTAGTAGAACAACTCCCAAAATAGAGCCACAGCCAGCTAGAAATCGGGATATCGAGTGATTCAGGTGCTTGGGAATAAAACACATCGCTTCTCAATGCCCAAACAAAAGGATGATGATCGTGCGTAATGGAGAGTTCGTGAGTGACACTGAGGATGATTATGAAGGTATTCGACATTGGAGGAGGTTAGTAAAGGGGATAGCATGGAATTTGTTATTGGCGAGTTAATGGTTACGAGGCGAGATTGGATGAGGTTAGTGAAGGGAACATAGAATTTGCTGTTGGCAAGTTACCGATTACGAGGCGAGCTCTCAACACTCAAATCAAGATAGATGACTTGGTGCCGCAAAGGAAAAACATATTCCGTACACGATGCCATGTTTACAATACGGTATGTAGTATGATCATTGATGGAGGGAAGTTGTACTAATGTGGCTAGCACAAATCTTGTAGAAAAATTGAGGTTAACCTTATTGAGACATCTTAGACCATATAGGTTACAATGGCTGAATGATAGTAGGGAAGTTAAGGTGAACCAGAGGGTGTTGGTCAACTTATCAATTGGTAGGTATAAGGATGAGATTAGTGCGATGTGGTACCTATGCATGCGGGACATATTTTGTTGGGTAGACCATGACAATATGATAGGAAGGTTGTTCATGATGGGTACACAAATTGATACAACTTTGTTAAGGATGGGAGGTCCTTACCTTTGCGCTATTGACACCGGCACAAATGTATAAAGGCCAAATCAAAATGAACAATGAGGAAGAAATGAGAGTGAAATAGTTAGAAAAAAAAGAGAAAATAGAGAGATCGTGAGTACGAGGGAAAATGTTGAGGCAGCTACCAAATGAGAGAAAAGAAAGAAAGTCGTCTGAGAGGAGAGATAAGCCGAAAATAAATTTCTTTACAGAAGGGAGTGAGTTGAAAAGAGCGATAAATGAGAGGTAGCAAATGATATTGTTGGTCTATAAGGAATCACTCTTCAATCTTGAGGAACCTAACCACCCCTCCCAAGTTTGGCTATTTCTTTATTGCATGAATTTAAAGATGTGTTCTCGGAGGACATGCCTAGTGGGTTGTCGCCCATTCGAGGCATCGAGCATCAGATTGACTTCATCCTTGGAGCTATCATTCCAAACCGACCAGCTTATCGAATTAACCCTGATGAGACAAAGGAGTTTCAGAAACAAGTGGAAGAATTGATGAGCAAGGGGTACGTGATGGAGAGCATGAGTCCATGTGTAGGTCCAGTATTACTTGTGCTGAGGAAAGATAGGACTTGGAGGATGTGCGGGATTGTTGAGCCGTCAACAACATAACGGTAAGGTATCGTCATCCTATTCCTAGGTTAGATGATATATTGGATAAATTACATGGTGCTCGCATGTTTAGTAAAATTAATCTTAAAAGTGGATACCACCAAATTCGAATGAGGGAAGGTGATGAGTGGAAAGATGCTTCTAAAACTAAATATGGTTTGTATGAATGGTTAGTAGTGTCATTTGGACTCACTAATGCACCGAGCACTTTCATGTGATTGATGAATCATGTCTTACGTGCTTTTATAGGTAAGTTTATTATTGTGTATTTTGATGACATCTTAGTATATAGCAATGATCTTAATGAGCATATAGAACATCTTAAAAGTGTACTTGTGGTTTTACGAAAAGAACAAATTTATGCTATTTCAAGAAGTGTACATTTTTCATGGGAAATATTATTTTCTTAGGATTTGTAGTGGGTGCTAATGATGATGAGAAAATAAAAGTTATTAAAGAATGGTCAACACCTAAAAGCATAACTGAAGTTAAGAGTTTTCATAGATTGACTAGTTTTTATAGGCATTTTGTGAAAAATTTTAGCACAATCACTACACCATTCACAGAGATTGTTAAGAATAGTGTGGGGGCGTCATTGGGGTGATGAACAAGAGCATGCATTCAATACAATTAAGGATAGGTATTGGAGCAGTTTCTAACTTTGAAAAAACTTTTGAGATTGAGTGTGATGCATCTGGAATAGGTATTAGAGTAATTTTAATGCAGGACAAAAGACCGATAGTCCATTTCAGCTAAAAGCTAAGTGGAGCAGCGCTCAATAATCCCACATATGACAAGGAACTATATTCACTTGCTCGAGCCTTGTAGACATGGCAACACTACCTGTAGCCTAAAGATTTTTGTGATACACACGGACCATGAATCATTGAAGCATTTGTGAGGTCAAGGTAAGCTAAACAAAGGCATGCAAGGTGGATGGAGTTTGTAGAGACATCCCTTTATGTCATCCGATACAAGCAAGGTAAGAAAAATGTGGTGACGGATGCATTGTCTCGAA
>CAIGRO010086818.1:0-11757 GCA_903798355.1 Fraxinus baroniana | reverse complement strand
TTGGAGAATGTGGGGTTATAAAGTAAGAAAAATTATGGATTTATGTGCAAAATATTTTATTTAAAGATTACGTGATTGAAAATGATTGATAAAAAAAAAAAAAAAAGTAATGAAATAATGGTAGACATACAGGGCTAAACGAACAATGAATGAAGAGTCAAGATCATCACAAATGATTATGTAAAGTAGCTCCTTCAACTGGGATCTACATTCCACTACTTCTAACTTGTAGATTAGATGCAACAATATTATTCTTGTAGATGTTACAATGGAAGATAAGGAATGTTCACAGACGAACATGAAACTTCAGGTTTAGAAATATTTCAGCAAGCGAAAATGTGAACATAGTATGCTTATATTACAAACCATTCTGTTGAGAAAAGTGGATGAAGAACGAAAATAAAACTAGCAACACGAAATCGTCAAAATGGAAGGTTTGAACACGATTATGAATCACTTCATCAAATGATATTTGTCGCCACTGGGGTAAGTGCTTGAAGACTTTAATGACCAATAGTCTGTAAGAGTAAACAAACCTCAATTCAAGTTTAAAATCAAGCAAATAAAACTTGGAAAAGAAACTTTGAAGAACAAAATAAAAAACTAGGTTTGATCTTTGATTTTGGATGTTAATGAATGAATTTGATGTTTATGATATAATTTCAATCATGAAAACTACTCATATATATAGAATTACAATAATCATGCACGAAAAGGTGCAAAACCCAAGCAAAAGAGGTGTAAAACCCTTTAAAATGACATCAGAATTCAAAAACTCAACAGGCGAAATTTTGACAAAATGACCACTGCAATGACAACAAAAGTCGGGCGACCACACGGCTTTAAGCATGGGCAGCCACCCAAACTATTTTTCGACCAATACTGTTGTTTTGTTTTTGTTTATTTTCCTCATTGTTAATTTGAACAATATTCAACAATCACTCATCTGTTCAAATGTAAAATGATTACAAACTCAAGTTTAATGGCACTTGTGCATAATGTATAGATATCTTTTTATTCAAATCCAACCTTAGTATAAATCTCACAAAGTAATCATCAAAATCTTAGGTAACATGAAAACTTTGAAAATATTATTACTTGTGGTGATATCGGTGAAATCATACGCACAAGTATAAAGTATTCCAAGTTACACACAATCTCGTTTAGAGCTTTAATGGCCTTGAGCTTCTCCTATTCATGAACTTTTAATAGAGAAACTCTAACTCTCTATTGAAACTGCACCATCTCGAAGTTTATATAGGTAAAGTTCTTGCAGTATCTTTGTCACTTTTAAAAATACCCGATCCACCAATCTGAACTTTATTAAGAGTTATAGAAACTCGACCCTCCTATTCGTGACAACCGACACTTGTAACCTAGAATAGGGTTTTAAAAGAAAAAATAAATGCCAAATCTATCCACTTATCGAATAACTTGTTGCTACCCTTTGAACTCGAAGTATGCTTATTTGTATAGTCAGGTAGGGTTGATGTCATTTGTGGATTTAATTACGTAGTTTTAACCATATCCTGCTAGTTATTCACATTAATTCCCTTGTGAGTACTTTAGTAAGCGGATCGGAAAAATTCTTATTCAACTTCATACAAGTAAGTGAAATAATTTTATCTTTGATTAGTTTTCTCACATAGTCATGTCTTAAACTCACATGTCTAGACTTACCATTATACATTTCATTGTATGCTCTACCTAAAGCAGATTGACTATCACATAAGATGGATGTAGAAGAACTATTCATTTCACCCAATAAAAATTCGTATATTAAATCCCTAAGCTCTTCAACTTCTTTTCTGATTTTAGCCAATGCCACAAATTTAGATTCCATAGTTGAGTGAATAATAGATGTTTATTTCTTGGATTTCCAAGAGACTGCATCTCCTCCAAGGATAAATATCCAACTTGAGGTTGATTTACTCTCACCAACACTAGATATCTAGCCAATATCAGTAAATCCTTCTAATACTGTCGAAAACCTAGAATATTGGATACATTGATCCTTGGTTTTCTTCACATAACCAAGAACCCTCCCAATAACCATCCAATGTTCTTTACTTAGATTGCTAGTAAATCGACTAAGTTTACTAATTATAAATGCTATACGGGTCTTGTACATTGCACAACATATATTAAACTCCCAATAGCACTTGCATACTCAAGTTGTGCTATACCTTTTCCATCATTCTTTATAAGTTTCAAACTTGGATCAAATTGAGTATTAGCTTCTTTAATGTTCAAGTGCTTGAACTTATTAATCACATTCTTAACATAATGTGATGGCTTAACATATAATTCACACTAGTTTTAGGGACTTTGATACCCAGTATGGTATTCACTTGGCCAAGATCTTTCATTTTAGATGTAGAAGGTAAAAACCTCTTTATTTCTTTTATAACTTGCATTTGATTGCTCACAATCAACATATCATCCACGTATAAACAAAGGAGCACAACATGATTATCACAAACTTTTGAATATAAAAATTTATCAACACTTTTATGTTTAAATCAAAAAGACATTATTGCTAAGTCAAACTTTTTGTTCCATTTCTTTGGTGCTTGTTTTAATCCTTATAAAGATTTTATTAGCTTGCATACTTTATCCTCATTTTTGATTGTTCCATATAGATCTCTTCATCATGATCCTCATTTAAAAATGTCGTTTTAATATCCATTTAATGTATATTCAAACTATAGATTGAAACTAAAGCGAATATAATCCTAATTGATGTTATTCATGCAACTGGTGCATACGTGTCAAAGTAATCTATTCCTTTTTTTGCCAATATTCTTTAGCCACTAATCTAGCTTTAAATGTATTAAGAATACTGTTCACATTGTAAATCCTTTGAAATACCCATTTGCAGCATATAGGTTTGGATACAGGTGGTAAATCGAATAATTTTCATGTGTTGTTTGGTATTATTGAATCAATCCAATCATTGACTTCATCCTTCAAAATGTGCTATCTCTAAATGTCATTGCTTCTTGATAAGTTTTAGGATCGGTTTCCACTTGAAGAACATACAGAGTAGTTTTTGTAAAATTCTTCTCATTTCTCTTAACTAAATAGAAAGAAATAAGTTGAGAGTCTAATTCATCCGGTCACAACATTTTCTCCTTTCCAGCTCTTTTGCTTCTGTGAAGTTCATTTGTTTCAACATTCTCAGAAGGTTTTTCTACTGTGACCTCGTAGAGCTAGGAATCTCCACTTGAGGTTCTCTTAAAGAATTATTATCTAAAAATAACACATTCTTAAAGAACTCTATTTCACGAGATTCAATAATAACATTGGTTTCTAAGTTTAATAAACGATATGTCTTACTATTTTGGGCATACCTAAAAAAGCGTATTTGATCCCTTTAGGACTCAACTTATTCCTTTTAGGATCCGTGTTTATTATAAGCAAGACACCTCCACACTTTGAAATAACCAATGTTTATTTTTCTCCCTTCCCACAATTCATATGGAGAAACCTTGAATCTTTTTGAAGGAATCCTATTAACTCTGTGACATGCATTTGATAAAGTTTTGCCCCATAAATTAGTTGGCAACTTAGCACTTAATAACATAGCATTCATCATTTCAACTAGCGTCTTACTCTTTCTTTCACTCAAATCATTTTGTTCGAGTGTTCTAGGTGCACTACATCGATATATTATGCCATGTTCACAAAAAAATAAATAAATAAATAAATAAATTCACTAGAGAAATATTCACCTCCCCTTCACTTTTAAGAATTTTAATCTTTCTAATTAATTGATTTTCTACTTCGGCTTTGTACATCTTAAACATGTTAAATGTTTCATCATTATGTTTCAACAAGTAGATATAGCAAAATTTAGAATGATCATCTATGAATGTTATGAAGTATCTATTACCTTCTCTAGTTAACATTCCATTTAATTCACATCTATTAGAATGAATTAAGTCTAGCAAATTAGATTTCATTTCAACACTATGAAGATGTTTCTTAATCAATTTAGACTTAATACATAATTCAAATTTATTATATTCTATGTTTTCACATGAAATCATTCCGATTTTAACTATTATTTTTAAAGTAAAAAGACAACATGTCTTATTTTATCATGCCATAAAGAAATAGACTCAACAACATAATCTAAATTCTTAGTTTTATTGATATTATTTTCAATAGNCATAATTCAAATTTATTATATTCTATGTTTTCACATGAAATCATTCCGATTTTAACTATTATTTTTAAAGTAAAAAGACAACATGTCTTATTTTATCATGCCATAAAGAAATAGACTCAACAACATAATCTAAATTCTTAGTTTTATTGATATTATTTTCAATAGTACAAAGTTTGACCATTCCATCACTAGAATAACATTTCCAACAAATACACCATTCCGGGAAAGTATAAGTTTGTCCGACTTATATGTAGACTTTACTCCCAATTTTTTAAACAAATTACCATTTACAAGATTTCTATTCATATCCAATACATGCAATATATTTATAAATGTGATCTTCTTGCCGGATGTAAATTGTAAGTTCGTACTTCCTTTACCAACAACTTTTGATTGAACTTCATTTCTCATTTGAATGTGTTTGTCATCCTCTTCTTGATATATCTTAAAAAGGGATCTATCATAGTTTACATGTATGATGGCACAAGTATCATATCACCATCCTTGAATCTTTCCTTCGACTGAATTCACAATGCTCACGGTAGCAATGATGTTGTCAATGGTGTTCACTTCGCCTTCTTGCGTTGGTTGTTTGCAATGTCTACAATCTCGAGCATAATGTCCTGCCATACCCATAACAAGAAACTTTGAATTCTTCTTGTTTTTGTAATTTTTGTTGGAGTTTATGAATTTCCTCTGTTTGAAATTCTTGTTGTATTTGTTTGGTAAATCCACGATATTGGCTTTGGAAGTACTATCATGGGAATGTTCATTCCCATCTCGTTCCCTTGTCTCTTTCTCAATTTGAAGATATCTTTGGATTTCGTTCAAAAAAAATCTTGGGAATTGTGAAAGATTTTCTTCATATAACCTTTCCACAAAGATGTCAATTTCGCAATGATTGCACCAACTTGGAAGGTTTCTAGAAGATTAATCTCCATGACCTTCATTTTATTGATAATGATTTGAAACTCAAGGACTTGTCCTAACAAAGGCAAGTTATTCAAAAACTTGAAATCAAAATACTTAGAAATAAGAAACTTTTTGGTACCTTCATCATCGACTTTTTATTTGGTTTCCAACATTCCCATATCTCATTTGTCGAGGTGTAATTTATGTAGGGATCGTAGAGGCAATCAAAGAAAGCGTTCAGAATGTATCCTCTACATATCAATTCATTTTCTTCTTTCTTCTTCCTTTTCACCATTGTTTTATTGGTATCATTTGGGTTTGGGTCTAGCAATGGTTCCAAGTCTAGATCCAATGTATAAAAAGATCTTCAAAGTTGTAAGAAGAAACTTCAACTTGTCCGTCCATCTTGTAAAGTTCGACCCGTCGAATCTATCAAGTCTTACAAGGTTTTGATTCATCTTCTTTATCGTAGCCATTGTTGTTTGATTCTCCATAGTCAAACTATCGTTTGAGATTATTGAGAAAAGTAGATGAAGAACAAAAATAAATCAACAATAAGAAATCGCCAAAATGGAAGGTTTGAGATACGATTATGAATCGTTGTTCTCAAACGATATTTGTCGCCACCAGGATAAATGCTTGAAGGTTTCAATGACAAATATTTTGTAGAAGTAAACAAATCTTAATCCAAGTTTGCATCAAGCAAACAAAACTTGAAAAATGTACTTTGAAGAACAATATAAAAAACTAGGTTTGATATTTGATTTTGGATGTTGATGAATGAATTTGAAAACCATCATATATATAGAATTATAATTACCATGCACGAAAATGTGTAAAAACCAACCCAAAGGGTATAAAACCCTTCAAAATGATATCATAATTCAAAAATCAAACGGGCAGATTTTTGTACTGGGCAGCCGCTCAGTTCAACAAAATGATCACTATAATTGCAACATAAGACTGGAAATTAGTTTCCTAAGTTACTTTTTCTCTCATTTGTCTCTTTAGAATTAGTTAGAGATTATTTTGTATAAATTGATGTGGAAGGCATACTAATAAGATTGGTCATTTTTCCTTTGAAAGTTTATAGTTGCAATGTATAAATTGATGAAGGTGAGGATTGAAGAAAGTTTACGCATGACAAGAAAACAAAATTTTCATGCCTCATGTTACGCCTCGACACCGAGGCTATAAGGTAATGTGTCACGTAGCAATCCACGTGGACAGAAAGTTAATAGAAAAGTCAACAAAGATCTAGGTGGTCAAGATGTAAACAAATTATGCAGATACTGAGGCACCGCTTAAAGAAACGAAAAAATGAGCTAAAGCCCCCCACTCAGAAGACCAGCTTCGAGACTCTCAGTTTATCCGAAGCTCATAAGCTGACGTTGTCTCTTGCAAAATATTTGAGTATCTTTTATAAGTGATTGATGTAACAGTTGTAATAGAAGATGTCAGGGTGTCAGCCAGTGTATAGGGCGACTGACCCCTTATCAATATATTAATTGTATAAATAGACAATGATGTGAAGCCTCAACTAAAAAGATAAGGCCACGTGGTTCTGATCCAAAGAACACTACGTTGGCCAAGACAGTATAAATAGATCCACTTTGTAACTTAGAAGAGGTTGGAAAACATAGAGTTAGAATTATCATTTTCTCATGTCTTGAACTCCCAAGTATATAATCAAGAAGAAATATTGACAAATACTCTTACACACGTTTGTATTTTTGTTTTTCATCATATACTTGGTAGAAGAATTACATAAGTAGATGATTTTATAATTTACAATATTTGTTTTCTATCCTTCCACATATTCTAGTGATCTCTTTGGTTATCAATTTTTGTCCTCGTTTGGTGATCATTGATAGCAGATCATATTTACCGGAGTTCAAACATCTTTGTCTCTCGCTGTGAAGTACTTCCCGAGCCCAAATCTACCTCATTTCTCACAGTTTCTCTAGTAGAAATGCATCGAAATTGGTTTAACGTAGAGAGAGTGTGCCCGACATCTATTGACTCATTTTCTAGGATCAACAGATTGACACTGTCTGTGGGAACATGTATAGTTAACCACGAAAATCTCGTGGGGCCGGTATGAAATACCTTGGAAGAAATTTCATAACCCCTGAAAATGGAGTGTTCTTAAAGAAACGACCATTAGAAAGGCCAAGAGATGACCGTATGAATCTACTACTTGTTTGATCCTTGAAGAAAAGAATATTTGGTCAAAAGAGATATCTGTCGATATGAGTTCAAACAGTAAAGAAAATGTACCCTGAAAGATGAGAGAACACCCTGAAGAAGGGGAACCCTCACAGGCTATCCTAATTGCTCGCCCAAGGCCCCCACCAACAACATAGATGAGATGGGCCAAGAGGTGGGGATAGGATAACAGCTAGACTCACTAGAGAAGTCACCAAAATGGCTGTTAACATGAGAAATATAACCATGCAGAACATGACTGTATGAGCTGCTGATGAGCATATAAGGTCGAGAAGAATGCCCAATTTTTCCATACGTAGCTCCTTGAAATGGATTCCAAGATCCATCACGGTACTACCAAGAGGTGGAAGAAGCTCAAAGCCAAATGGCAGGGTACTGCCACAACAGGATGGAAACCCCCCAAGAGAGGGAGGTTGGGGTTGACACCTTATCTAATTATACTTCAGAACGACCTCATGAAGACCCATTTAATTTTCCTCCAACTTATGAGCCAGAAGACCTGTCTCAGAAAGTCGTCGCGTCTTCGATAGGCCGAGCCCAGGATTGCCTTGGAATAGACAGGCTCGACCCCTCCTGTACCTAGAAATAGATAACATGAGCCTTTTCAATCCAGAAGACAAGAAATGCTAGCTAGAGAAAATTCAAATTCCTTCTCTAGAAATAGGGGTGAGAGGAGGGAGCTGGCCAGAAGTGAAGCCAGACATTCCCATTCCTTCCTGCAAGTTCAATATAGGCATGATGAGCCCCAGAGGTCCTATGACCTCGACGATGACGATGAACATTCACCATTTTCTCAAGCTATTAGGAATGCTCCCATGCTAAACCACTTCACACTCCCTAAAATTCTAAAGTATGATGGGAGAGGCTACCCCACAAAACATCTCAATAGCTTTGAAACCCACATGAATCTGAAAGGAGCCACCAAAGCCATGAAGTGTAGAGCTTTCCATTTGACTCTGAGTAGAGCGACCAAAATCTAGTACACCTGGTTGCCATAAGGAAGCATCCGAAGCTTGATAGACTTCAAAAAGACATTCCTAAAAAGTTTTGCTACCAGTAAGGAAAGCGAAAGACCAATTTAATGCCTACAAGATATGCGGTAATAGCAGGGTGAGTCTTTAAAAAGTTTCTTGTTCCTCTTCACTGACGATATGACCTACTGTGAGCAAGTAACAGATAGGAAAGCTTTAACTACCATAAGGGAAGCTTTGGACATGAACTCTCTCTTCTGAAGGGATGTGCAAAATAAGGATTCTACCACAAATGATGTCCTATAGGAAATGATAAGATACGAAATTCTCAATGAAAAATTGAGGGATCATAGAAACAGGGCCAGCCAAGGACTTTCCCTCCACAAATGTAAAGAGGAAAAGGTCTTACCTCCCATTTGATGGATCACCAGACCCCTTTCAATCGTGGAAAAGCACTGGCTGCCGCAACGCTTGATGCAGTACCCACTTTAGTTTATGAGAAAGTGAATCCTGGTGCAGAAATGTATCAAAGCGATCCTTATCAGAAGTACCCTCAAATAAGGAGGGATAGAGGATGAGGCACAGAACCTAGAAATATAGATGAAATGCCCGTTTATTGTACATATCATCATTCCTATAATCATCGCACAAAAGAATACGGGACATTGCGAGGCAGCCCCATGACACAAGCCAGAGAAGAGACGGACGCCTTCGAAGAGACGCTCCTCTTAGGCAGACTCTATGACCTGGGAATGTTGTATTGAGGAGCCCCACCTGGAACGATTCCCCAAGGAGAAGGGACAACGATGCTGAGAGACATGAAGATATACAAAGGCAAAGATGAAGCCCCCTACAACTGATTGCAGAAGCCCATAGAGAAATTGATACGATCTTTGGAAGCCCATACGTTGGAAGAGAACTAGGAATTCACAAAGAAATTACACTAGGGAAGTTAAAGATCCTTCTATGACAAGTTTCATGGTTAACCGAGATCCTGTCGAAAGAATAATTCCACTAATCACATTTACTTAAGAAGATGCAGTAAATGTGCATTGTCCACACTACGACACCCTAGTAGTGAGGGTCGTCGTGGCCCGTAATGGCCTAAAAAGAATGCTGTAGATAATGGAAGTTCGGTCAACATCATTTTTGGAACCACATTTGACAAAATAAAATTTAACCATGAACTGATCCCAATGAGTTCTCTCTTATATAGTTTCATGGGAGATAGCATCATCCCAAGGGGGAAGATCTCTCTAGCGATAGAGATAGGGGTAGAACTTACTACTGCTTACCATTTCATCGAATTTTTGGTGGTTGATAACCGTTCCGCTTACCACAGAGTATTGGGAAGGCCAACTTTGAATTAACTTTAGGCTGTCACTTCCATTCATCATTTGTGCATGAAGTTTCCAATGGAAAATGGAACTACAACGATTCGAAGCCATCAAAGAAGTGCAAGGGAACGTTACTCAAACTCCCTACAAAAAGTCAAACCGAGGAGCTTCAATATGGTCACTATAGATATTGATACGTACAACGTCCTAGAACAAGGGAAAAATCCTGAACAAGGGAAAGACGTCGAAATGGAGAATGCCTCTGCAGAAGGAGCCACCTTTAGAACTATACGTACCTCTAAAGAAGGGGCTGTATATGAAAGACCTACCATCTATAAAGAAGGAGAACTGCTGAGAAAGCGATAAGTTTGGAGGAGTTGGATCCTCGTACCATTGATTACGAGACTCAAACACCACCTATGGAGGAACTGAAGAGCTTTCTAATAGGCCCATATGATTCTTTCAAGCAATTGTAGGTTGGAAGAAATCTACCCATAAAAGCTAAGAAGGAGCTAAAAAGTTTCTTACTAAAAAATTTTAATATCTTTGCTTGAAAGCACGAAGACATGGTCGGTATAGAATCTAAGATCAATTGCCATCATTTGAATATTGATCCAAAGATCACGACACATGGGCAAAAAAGAAGAGCTCTCAACCAAGAGAGATACGAAGCTTTTAAGATGAAGTTAAGAAGCTGATTGAAAATATTTTTTTTGGGAGTCAGTATATCCTAAATGGGTCTCTAACTCAATATTGGTAAAGAAGTACAAAGCAAAGTGGAGGGTTTGTGTAGATTTCTCAAATTTAAACCAAGCTTGCCCTACGGACAGCTTTCCACTCCCTAAGATAGACCACTTGTGGATTCAACTGCCGACCATAAGCTTTTAAGCTTCATGGATGCCTATTCTGGATACAATCAGATCCCCATGTTCCCAGCAGATGAGGAACATACTTCTTTCATCACAGACAATGGTCTTTATTGTTACAAGGTCATGTCTTTTGGGTTGAAAAACGTCGAGGCCACCTATCAAACGCTTGTCAACAAGATGTTCGTTGATCTAATTAGGAAAACCATGGAAGTCTATATGGACGACATGTTGGTGAAAAGCCTAAGGGCAGATGATTATGTTGAAAACTTCAATGAAACATTTCGGATCCTGAAAAGATATTGAATGAAGCTCAATCCTTTGAAATGTGCTTTTGGGGTCGCTTCTGGAAAGTTTTTGAGCTACGTAGTCAACCAAAGAGACATTAAAGCTAACCCTGAAAAGGTTAAAACCTTAACTAACATGAGGTCACCTCAGAAACCAAATGAGGTATAAAGCCTCATAGGACGTGTAACTACCTTAAATCGCTTCATCTTTAAGGCAATGAACAAGTGCCTCCTTTCTTTAAAACTCTCAAAGGAGAAAGTAAGTTTTAGTGGATAGAGGAATGTGAAGAAGCTCTCCAATAGCTAAAGAAGCACTTGGGACATGCTCCTTTCCTCTCCAAGCCTGTGGCCAACAAACCACTACAGTTGTATTTGGCAGTAAGCCATCACTTCAGCTCTAATAAGAGAGGAAAATGATCACCAGCTGCCCGTCTACTACGTGAACAAGGTACTTTTGGTAGCAAAAACTTGCTACCCAGACATGGAGAAACTAGCTCTCTTCTTAGTGAAAATTTTTCGAAAATTGAAACCGTATTTCCAAGCTCACATTACTTAGGTATTGACAAAATTTCTCCTCAAGTAAGTTCTGCAGAAGCTTGATGCTTTGGGGAGACTACTAAAGCGACTGTAGAACTTAGTGAATTTAACATCTTTTATTTAAACCAAGAGATGTCATCAAAGGACATGCTCTACAAACTTTGTGGCTGAATTCACTCATATTCCAGAAATGAAAGAGGAGATAGAACCTATCGAACTTCCAACATGGAGCTTTTTTGTAGATGGATCATTAGGAGAGACAGGGTCAGGGGACAGGCGTGGTCCTTGCCAATCTAGAAGGAGATAAGCTCACTTGTACTGTACGATTCAATTTCAAGGCCACCAATAATGCATTAGAATATGAAGCCCTCCTCGCTGGCCTCGGACTAGCTAGAGAAATGCAAACAAAGAGGCTTACGATCAGTAGTGATTCCCATATGGTGG